>PVLD010012903.1:0-58217 GCA_004027595.1 Dinomys branickii | reverse complement strand
TTTTTTCTTGCTCTTTGTTCTCCTTCTACTGTAACATGGGATTTATTTTATTTGTTCAGGAAGTGGGTAAAAAAGGCAGCGTTGTTTTTCCTCTTGAGAGGAGCACTCATAGACACAGTCCCTGAAGCATTCTGGCCCCTATGTCTTGCAGGACTCTCCCCAGAAGCAAATGTTACCCACCCCTCAAGCAATATCAACCTAGTCCAAATATGCTACTTCACATCTTCTGTTTTAGTGAACATGCTTTGGAAACATTGCTATTTCACTTCAACAGTCTAAGAGCACCTATCAGTTCTATAGCATTTGAACAGTTGTAGTATTTCAAATGTTTCCATACTCATAGTCTTGCCTGAATCTCCTCACCACCACCAACCCCCCCTCCCCCCAGTAACTACACAGATTCAGCCCAGGAGCTATCACTCATATTTTATATAAGGCAAGGTACAAGGTTCAGGAATGTGCTGGTCCTAGAATTGTAAAATGCAGTGACTCTTGTCCTAAATTCATTCTAGTCCATTTCTATATCTTCTGAAGTCTCCCGTGGGCCTGGCGGTCTCATGTGATCGCTACACTCTGGGATTCTGGAATTTCCTCTGCACTTTTGTCAGCACCTCCTAGCTTTCCTTTATTTAGATTCTACTTGTTTTAGGTTTGTTAACTTCTGTAGTTCAATCATAAAAACTCCTTTTGGCAAGGGCCATGTTCTTCAGAATGCACAGAGCCTGTACTGAGGCTGTCAGTCTCCAGTACGGTGTGTCACCCTGGGTGGGAGCCCCTAACTTGGAGTGCATCCTTTTACTTTTCAGGTCTGGGAAGCCTTGCCTTAGGCCATACCATTGACATGGGGATTCGAACCTACAACCCCTGTGTGCCCTGTTTGAAGGTTCGCCCTTTGAGCTATTCTGCATATAGGTTGAGTCATTAGCAGTTAGAAAACCATTGAGGTCTGCCCCATTGCGGCCATGCAAAATTTGGGCTCATTTAATTGTCAAAGCCTCTCAGACAACATTTCTGTGTAATTCAGTATATCGGAAAATAAATTAAACTAATGCCATTATCCATATTCTCTTAGAATGAGCAGCAGTAATATTTTATGGACAGAACAAAAATCTATAGCAGTCACATGTATGGTAAGGTGACATTCAAATGCATCTGTTTTCTCTCATAAAGTCACCTGCTGGAAGCCTATTGAGTAAATGTTAATGAATTTGGGTGTACCTGAGCTGCAAATGGGTCAGATCTTCCTAATGTAACATTAGGGCAACCTGGATTCACTTGGATTATTCTGCTGATTTAAATTAAATTGAACACCAAAGC
Source organism: Dinomys branickii (assembly GCA_004027595.1). Classification (NCBI taxonomy): domain Eukaryota; kingdom Metazoa; phylum Chordata; class Mammalia; order Rodentia; family Dinomyidae; genus Dinomys; species Dinomys branickii. The sequence goes on along the minus strand of PVLD010012903.1, from coordinate 56,900 downwards.
CAGCAAAATGTAGTAAGAGAGGAATTAGTTGTGCTACAGGAACATTTAAAAGGTGTTTTCAGAACTCAAAGAAGAGGAGAAAGAATAAGAATATCTCTTTGTGTCCTTCCAGCTCTGCGCCCGAGACACACATTTGGAGCGATGGACATGATGATTCTGTTGTGTGAGTGGAATCTGCCATGTGACCTCCATTAATGTTTAAAGAGCGCTCCGTAGTTTAATCTTTAAAACATCATGCTAAAAGCATGCCGTCAAGCGCCTGCCAAAATTGGTTTTAAAATTCAGCTGGGTTTTAGCTAGAGGTGAGGAAAAAAACATTAAAGATGCTGTTGTTTTTTTGCTGCTTAAAAAAAAGTTAAAACCTAGATTTTTCTATTTGATCAATTATTTAAAAAATAGTATGCAATTGCCTCTCAAATCGAACTGGAACTTGTAAGTGCAGGTTTCAAGCCTCTCCCTTATGTTTACCTCTCTGTCTTCTACTGTCTGAAACCATATGCTATGCTGAGGTCTAATATATTTAATTAATTCCTACCCGTGTCTATCAGCATTTACAGCACATTACTCTGTGGCCCTTGATATGTGTCATCTCCTCATCATGACAGTATTAATATCAAGTGTATAATTCATGGCCTTTGCTTGTGATATAGTTTCTCACAATGGCTTTTGAGATTTTCTTTCCAGTGGCTGTAGTTTATAATCTTTGTGGACTTACTGATCTTATTTAGAAGATGCATTTGGTCAGTCAGCAACAAATACTTACAGAAAATTTAATTTTGACTATTGTTTTTCTTCTAGGAAAATTTCTATGTGAAAAGTGACCTAAGCAAGTTGTGGTTAGTAATACTTGTTTCCAGGTTATTTGCACAACTGTGAAGGAAATGACTTGTTTTCCCTCAGTCCACGGTTTGCCACCATCATATTCTCCAAGGGCTTTCTTTGCACTCAAATCCTTTGCCAAATGCTAAACAGCACATGATGCCTACTCATAAAACCTCACTGTAGAGTGGGAATTGTATGTGACAGAGAGTGGTATTTCACCAACTGCTAGACAAGAATATGGTTGGCTTGTTGCTTAAATCAGAAGAGTTTCATGACAAACAGTGTAAAGTGTGTACCTTTGTTTTAATTATTACTGGTGGGCAACTGTTCTGAAGGTTATATTAGGTTACCAACATGGAACACATCATGAAATGGTGGCATCTGGGGGCATATGTTTTATGGGCAAAATAATGGCTTTCCATTTTTTCTTCCAAGAGGATTCTTGCTACAAGTGAAATATGTTCATGTAGAAAATATTCAAAACAAATAACGTAGAACCGCTTGGATAAAAATATCTATCAGTGCTATTAACAGAAATATATAGTAAATAGATAATATGGACATATACAGTATATTTAACATATGCATATATGTATAATGTACAAACAATTTTTAGTAGGTGCATTAAAAAGTAACAAGTGGACATAATTTTAGTAACATGTTATGGTTTGAATCTAAAATCTTCCCCTAAAGCCAGCTCATTGGTAAGCGACTGGATCATGAAGATATTCATTTCATCAGGGGATTCATTGTTTGCTGAGTTTACAGCTGAATGAGCTACAGCGTGAATGGGCCCTGGGGGCATGATCCTAAGGGCCGTGTCTGGTTCCTCTTTTCTGTAGCTCTTTCCCCCTCTCTCTCTCTACTCTGCCATGAAGTGAGCTGATTTGCTTGGTCACATGATCCTCCTTGATGTTCTGCCTCACTACGGGCTGAAAGTAATGGAACCAAGTGGTATGGATGAAACCAGGGAAATCATGAATCAAAACATATCTTCCCTATTAAATTGATTTTCTCAGGTATTTTTTCATAGCAGAGGAAAGCTGACTAATATCACAGTGTATCCTAATGCTACTCAAAATATTGTTATTTTAACATAATCAAAATCAAAATTAATAAGATTGTTATATTCTTTTCTTTCATATTAAATCTTCAAATTTGATTTTAAATTGATAGCAGGTCTGGATTCAATCTGGCCACATTTCAACTGTTCATTGACTACGCAGTGGTTGTCATGGGGAGGCTATGTTAGTTCAGACACACCACTGGTCAGGATTTAAGATCACTATGGGTTTCCATGGCACCCCAGCCTCCATCCCTCTGTTACCATAGGAAAGTTAATTAAACTTCCCTAACTTATCAAACAGGGATAAAAATTGTTCCTTCTTTACTAATTTATCATGAGGGTTTAATGAATTTGAATACTTGATAAACAGTACATACACTGCATTAGAGGGTTCAAAGGGGATTATACTACTGACAAAATTACCTGGCCCTATCAAGGCATTGTGTTGAAATATATGATGTCAGTGTTGCATTTCTGTGTTCTTATTTCATTACTCCAGTCATCTATTCATGCTGTTCTCAATGCTTAATTGCTATGATGCTTTAAGATCATTCTTCCTGTAGAACATGATCTTTCCTTCTTTGGGGAGTGATCTTTCCCCACTTTAGGCGCTCAACTAAAATGCTTCCTCACGCTTGGTTTTTAAAGCAGTCAGCGGTGGAAAGGAAGAAGTAAAAACGGAGCCTGAGTTAAGCTATTTTGAAAGTCCGTGCTTTTTCTTTGGGGCAATAGGTAGATAGAAAACAGTGATTTTCCTTAATGCTCATTGGTTGAAAATACATAAAAATTGGTACAGTTTATGCTCAGAATAATATTTGCTAGATCCAAGGGGGAAAAAAACATTTAGTCAGCACATACCATGACTGCAAAAAGTGAAATGACAGCATTTGTATCCTTCAGAATTCATGGACACCATGAATGTGTTATGGAAAGCCCATCAGAAGTTACAATATTCACATAGCTGCCAACCACTTATAAGAAGCGCCAGACATCAGTAACAGTCCAAAAGGAGTGGTAAGGGCAAGCATCAATGATACTGCAACCAACATTGTAATTGCTAACCAAGGAGACAATATTCATTCATGACCAAAGCATCCTTTGAAGGTAGCCAGAGACAAAAAAAAAAAAAAAAAAAAGCAAAAACAAAAACCCCACAATAGTAAGAATTCATTCAGACTATCCCTACTGGCCAAGGATCATAGAGAGATATCTGAGCCCAACAAAACCCCCAAACTGTCATCCGGACCCTACAGAGAAGGGAGATTGAAGAGGATACTGCTCAAAAGTGATGATTTCTCTCTGCCACAAAATCCCATGGTTCTTTTTGTCCACAGAGTTGAGTGCATAAAGGTGTTCACATCTTTTCTTCTAGGAAGAAACAATTAAAAGTCCTGGTAGAGATCTGAGGAGCCTGAGAGTCTACTTCCTCCAATTCCCTAAATTACTTATGAAAAGATTCCAGACCAAAACAAGTTAACTGATTGCTCAGAGTCAGATTGCTGATTCCTAAGATGTTCAGGACCAGAAGGCAGATGTATTCTCCTGGCCTCTTGTTCATCAGTCTTTCTAGGCTTGCTTGCTACTCTCCTTGGATTTTTCTAGGACAAGAATCACTTCCTCTTTCTTCTTACATTAGCTATCTTCCTAAGAATGGGAAAAGAACTCAAGACAATAGTGGCAAAGAAACTTTCTCTAGAGAAATCCCACGCTGAGAAATTGATTCAACCATTCTCCCAGAGCTTGCTTTTGCAGTGGGTGGTCTTTTAATTCAGTAAATCCAGTCCTGTTGATGACTTCATTGCACATACTTTTTAGATTTTTCACACTATATCCATGTTCCAGAGTCTGAATTATTCTGTGATAGCAAACTAAACTCCATGCAAGTCCTATGGAAGTTCCAAAAATTCCTAAAATATAATCAGAAAATATCTTAGAGTTGGGAAAATGTAAGTCATAAAACCCTCAACTTAAAATACTTGTATATATTTCAACATTTTTCAAAAATAGAATTTTTCTCTTTTGTATTTCCACCAAATCTGAGTAGTACCCTGTTCACAGAGAGGTTTAGTTCTTAGAATTCTAAGAAATGGTTAAAAATTAATTTGTTCATATGGGGTAGTTTATTCTCAGACACGCAAAATTTGGTAGGCAGTGGTATAATTGTGCTAAATGCCCTGGACCTTGAGCTACAAGAATTTAGATTTTAGGCCCTAATTGATCACTTATTAGCAACCACTATCACCTTAAATATCTACAATTAGAATTAAGTGAAATAACATATGTGCAAGCATCACACAAACTACAGAATATGCAGTTTGCAAAATGTAAGGGCTTATTACTTTGCTCAAAACCTAATAGGTATTTATATTCATGGGTTGAAACCATTTGTATTTGTACAATGGATTTTCTATATGAAAGACAGAGATTCTGTCCAGATTGGAGATGTTTATTGATAAGCTTTTCTATCTAATTTTTGTTATCCATTTATTTTAACAAGACACCTTACCTTATAGCTGACTTGAAATTTGCCTCAGTGATTCAACTGACAGGGACTGCAGCTACTAGATCTATTGTTTATGGTGCAAAAATCAAACTAAACATTTATAGAAATTTCTGCAGAAGATTCCAGCTAATGAAAGCACCATTTGTGGTGTGCTAAAACATGCGCACACATAGGTATTGCCCCATTTATCAGACATGAGAGCTAATTACCTCATACACCACTATATCTCTTCCACTCTCTGCATTTCAATTCCCAATATTAACACATAGGTGGTCAAGCTGACCATCGAATAGCCTGCATGAGTATGAATGCATTAAATAATTTAATGTTGGAAGAGTTTATTAAACTGCCACATCCTAATCAGCATGCATACCTGCCTTCATTAATTTTGCACTGGTCCATGGTGTGTCCCTACAGCCAACACAGAGAGCACTAATGTTAATAGCAGCTCTTAACAAATAGGACCAGTTAATCAAGGAAAATTTACTATTAACCACATGACCATGCATACTGCAGTCTAATTACAATCAGATTTAACTCTCACCCTGCCACACCCATTTAGACATCTTTCTTATTATTTGTCAATGAAACTGCAGAAAATAGGGTATCATTATTTCATTACAGCAAGAGATATTTGCATCTGCATGTGATTAGGAACATGAGAGGGCTTTCTGTTTGGTACAGTCCCTTGCTGAAGAGATTAAATTTTGTTAGTCTTAAAGATCACTGTGAAGCAAGCCCTGCTTCTGTCTTCTACATATTTTTAATTTTCTGAGAGTAATTGATTACAGAAAGCGAGTTTCTCCAAATGAACATCAGTAAACTGGTTCTGGTGAAATTCAGTATTTGCCAAGCTACAGTCATCACTAAGTAAATGGTCTGGATATAATCTTGATCATCTAGTTTGACTGTTTAACAAAATGATCTAAGACATTAGTGTTAAATCTGATAAGACAGATGGAGACCCCATCATTTAACTATGTTTAGTTACTTCAGTACAAATATCCTAGAGATAAACCTGCAATGACTGGCTGACTTACAAATTTACAAGAAGCAAATATAAGTCAAAAGAAAATGTGGCCAAGTTTTGGTTGTTTGCATTTGTTGCTTCAAATTGTCCTCTTCTCTGTTCTATTTCTTTAGGTTACAAAACTTGTATATCTTTATGATGGATATTTGGTTTAATGATCATGCCATTTTCATCAAAGAGGTTGTGATTTTCCAATCAGATTAAAGGAAAAAATTTTAAAATCTGAAATGCCAAGTCTGATTTGAATTTCCAAGCAAAGCTATTGCAATATATTTTTAGGGTCAATATTTTGATTTATGACCCTTTTTCCCTGCTATATTGTCCCAAAGTAAAGAAGTATCTTAGAAGTTTACTAAGAATTTCTGTTTGATACCTGAAAGGACTTTAAATATACTTTCTCGGAAGACTTTTGTACTATTTTAGACATTTTTTTCCCATTACAACTGATAAAGTCTGTCTCCCTAAGACATAATTTATTTTACTATAAGTTAAATTATTCTGTTTGAATGACACAGATGATTCTAATGAACTAGAGTATATGTTTGTATAAAGTAGTTTTTGGGTAAAGAATTTTTCTCTACCAACACTTTATTCTGTATCTTTATATATTTTTTTCTGTGACTCGTGGGTTTATAAGTGATTTTGATGGTTTACTTGTTAGAAAGTAGAGTAGTAGCTGATTTTATTGGCACATTATGTAGTATTCTGACCTATTGGAAAATCAGTGCTATCAAATGTAGAGTTAATTGATAGCATTGCATTTACATTTGTTTGTCTTTTTTTTGCGGTACTGGGGATCAAACTCAGGATGCTGTGCTTGCAGAGGCAGGCACTTATGCCACTGAGCTATAGCCCCAGCCCTGCATTTACATTTGAATGGACTTCAAGAGCCTCCAAACAGAATGTAGTCCTGAAAAAACACTTAAATATGGTGCAATATACAAAAAATTCACTGCACATAACTTACTGTGAACCTCTGTATTCTTTGAGGTGAATTTGTAGTTTGTCTACCTCACTCTCAGGAACTAGCAGACCAAGGTTGAAGCTAGAAGACATGGCTGGCTAAGCTGAGACCACTGAGGGGAAATGAGAGGGATCCGGAGGGCTCTAACCTAAGAAAGGGAAATTGAAGGTACTTGTCTTCCCCTATACAGAGCCTAAGAAATTACACAGTTACATCAGAGTAAAGAGGAGAAAATTTGTTATGAATTTAATAAGGAAAAATGTCATATCTGATGTAAGAAGTATAATGTTTTCCATAATGACTGACAAAGTGCATAAACAAACCCTTCTGGAAACTGGTGTTTCACATGTAGGGTGCCTTTCCTTTGCTCATGAGTTGTAACTTCGATGTTTTGATCAGTCCAGTCTGTGCAGATTATTATCTAAGCAAGTGCTAAGGTAAAGCAAGATTGGGAGATTTAAACTGTATTTCTAGATGTGTTACTTCCCTCATCTATAAAGAGGGAGGATTACATTAACTCATCTCTATGGATTTCTTTTTTTTTGGTACCAAGAATCAAACTTGCAACCTCACACTTGCCAGGCACATGCTGTGCTGCTGAGCCACATCCCCAGCCTGATCTCTATGGATTTCTGAACATTTTACATACTCTATACAGAGTAATAGGATCTGGGAGACAATACAGAACATAAGATTCTCTCTGCACAAGTGAAGGAATCTTAGATGAGCCATCAGGGGAGTGTTAGATGGATAGCCTATTTTTTTCCTTCATATTTTTAAATTCTTAGAGTGTCATATTCCAAAAAAGGGGCTGAATCCAATCTAGATCTTTCACTTTTCTTCCACTTTTTGCAAAATGTATGGAGTCTCATCATCACAGTGAGGGATGATAATGCAATAGTACTCAATATGACTCATAAATATAATCTAGTTTGGAAATGTCATATGATAATCCTTCATAAAACCCGATTCATCAAAGGCCCAAGCTGTCTGGTCATAGTGGTGCTATGATTATTTTACACGTTATTTGCACAAGGAAGATCCAAAAGGCATATTCTGCACATGATTTAAGAAAGAAAAAGGATTCTTTAAAATTGAGGATTTAGCCTTTCCACAAATATAGTTAATTTTGAAAATGTGTGTTTAATTGGATAGGCAATGGCAAACATACTCACAAATTATATACGTACATGCATATGGACATATAAATACATGTACACATTATATACGTATATAACCATTTAACAGGAGAAAATCTCTGATGCTATGTAAGTGCAATATATATGAATAAAATAAAATAAATAGCACTCGCCATGAGTGTTGAATTCATTGAAACTGTTGGGCAACTAAGATCAACGACTACAAATTGATGTGACATTTGCTTTAATAACCCCAGAGCACTGAGGCTGGGAGCTGAGAGAGAGACCAGAGTAGACAGTCTTTGGTGAGCTTGAGGTAAGGCTTACAGTCTCACCTGCTAACTGGGGAGGGTAAGTCTCCGCAAGAAAATACTCGCAGTAGCCACTGGTGAAGAAACATGAGGATGTTCTCTGTGCACACACACACACATGCACACACAGCTGCTCCAGAATGCTGGTACCCAGCATCCTCTGGGGGCGAAGTGGAGTCCAGGAGGGTGAGGACAATAATGGTGTTGATCTTTGATGTGTTACATCTGTGTGCGTTTGATATGCTAGCCCAGCATGCCACTGGTGATGTTTTTTGAGACGTAGGAAAAATGATCATGTGTGGAAAGAAATGAAAATATCTTGAATCTCAGAAGTTAAAACTGAAAAACAAAATAACTACTTCCCCTTGCCTTTAGTTCTTTTCTTTGCATCTTCTTTTCCTCCTCAGTAACTTCAGTGGAGCATAATCTGGGGAACAGATATGTATTTTCAGCTGGAGTCCAGAATCATCATCATCTTTGGGACATACTATCCTGGGATAATAAAACACCCTGTTTCTTGCACTTAGTCTTACAGTCATCCAATTGTTCAGGATATTTCTGGCTCCCATAAAAGATGAACTACAACATAAGATTCACTTGGCAAGGAGAAACTTCAAAAAGTTCCACTACAAAGATCCAACCAACAGTATTTCCCATCCTACTCAGACCATTACCATTAAGGAAGTGAGGCCAAAGCAAGTACTCATACAAGCTATAGAATAAGATTAACATTTTGCTGAAAAAATTGGCTCCAAAATACTAAAAAGAAAACTGCAAAATAGATTCTAGTAAATGAGCTACAAAATACTTTCTTTTTTAACAAAATACTTTCATGATGTGATATCATGCCAGCTTAATTAATTGTTAAGTTTAGCATCCACTAAAACTTCTCTGCATTTGAAAATAATTTGTAGGTTTGTATTTTCTGTTTGTTAAATTTTCAGCTCTGTATGCTTCCTGAGCACTTGTAACAAATTCTGAATGAAGGGTTTGTAGCTAAACAATTTCAGAAGCAAATCTACAAATACCATTTCAAAAAACAAATGCCAGTATTAGGTTTAATGTGAGTCATAGGTATACTTCTAAAAAATGCTGCTATGTTTTGGGCCTGGGCCACCAATCCATCAGGTGTAAGAGGTTTTAAGGCCAGTAGGAATCTGAAAAAAGAAAACTCTGAGTGAAGAGTCAACTGTTTGAAAGTGGTTTTATTGGAAGGACTGATATTTCAGGAGACTATTTCTGGAAGAATTCTTTCAAGGTGATAAAGCAATGCTCTTTATACTCCACCACTCTCCATTGTGGGCACCAAGCTGGCCCTGAGATTGTGCAGTGAGAGTGGATGATTATCTGAAGGCCTTGCAGCAGGACAGCTGTCCCTGCTGGCTTGAGACAGCTCTTGGACACCAGGCACTACCTGAAACAAAGTTGTTAACAGTAATGATACCCTAGATGCCGGCTTGCTTTGGCTTTCTAGACTCTTCACATGAGCTTTTGTAAGCTCCACTTTCAGAGGAAACTGTTCTGCTGAATTTTTCTTTTACACTGCCTTGTGTCTTGATAGAAATTAACGCTGCTTTTTCTTTTTCCTGGGGCCTGTCAGACACATTAAAAGATATTCCCAGTCAGCATTAGATCTTTTCCTGGAGGAACTCCTTACAAGGCAGGAGGATTTTTTGGTTGTTGTTGTTTTTTCTTTTTTGGGGGGGGTTTCCATGCTTACCCTAATAAACTGGGGTAAAGTAAAGAGTTGGCTCAAGTTTATTTACCTCAGACGAATGAAAGAAAAGAATACAGTGCTTCCCAGCCACGGAAATTATATGCACTTTCATCCTGAGACAGAAAGCTAAGTCAGGCTCATAATTTTTTTAACACTTACTTTGAGCAACCACACAGTTGGCTACTGTTAAACTGGATTGTTCTGAATTCTGTTATGTGCTGGGGTGGAATTTTTTCCTGAGTTGTACTAAGTGGATAATTATAATTAGCATGATGGCTGTTTTGAAGGACGTAACGCTCTTCTACTCTCTGCCCTCTCCCCTCCCTTCCCAAGATTCCATTCTTTTTCTCTCTAATCTGGCCTCTTCTTTTGACTCTGCTTTTGGGCAAACATCTAACTGAAATCTCTCTCTCTCCCTCTGTCTCATTCTCTCCCTCCCTCCCTCCCTCCTTTTCTCTCTCTCCCTCTCATTTTCTCTCCCTCTTTCTTTCCTCCCCTCTACTTTCCTCAAGAAAAGACTCATTCTTATAAAAATCATGATACTTTGACAAGCTGAGGGCCATTACCTGATCAATATCAGTCAGAATGAGAAGCCCATGATGGATGCCTCTTTAGATTGAAAGAAAAGTAGCAGAGACATATTAAATTAAGCTCGTCTCATTTTGCCCATCACTAGAACATACTGAACCAAGGTAATTTGACCTTTAAAACAATCAAGAGACCTTCTGCATCATCCTGGTATAAAGAAAGGTCTAAGACAGGTTAATTAGAGAATTGCAATAATTGCTAGTTTTGCAACAAATGATTTTTCTCAAGGCTTTCTGGATCTCAAACCACAAATGAAGGAAAATTAGTGAACCTATTTCCTCAGTTCCTATGGAGTAGGCGGGAATATTCCATAAGGCAAGGAAGAACACAATGAAGTGGGAAGGAAGGCCAATATCTTCAGATGCCATAGATTTCAACCCACTCTGTTTAACTTGGAAGACTAATAAACATGCTCATTATGCTTTTAGTTGAATACTTCTAAAGCCAAACAGTAAATCTCTTTAGTTACGTTGTCATTGGTTGTTAACATAGCTAACCTAGCAATAGATCTCAGGTAGTTAATTATCCATCATTTCTTCTAGTTGGCTCAAACCAGCAAAATTATTATTTTTTTTTTTACAAAGAAGAGTGGTTTATTGTGAAGCAGATGAAATTTAAGCTGCAGATCCCCTAACTTGCACAGCTGTTTCCTGGGCTATCTTTTTATTTTATTTCATTTTATTTTATTTTAAACAGAAAAGAATAACAACAGTCCAGACCCCAAAAAACTGCACCAAAAGAGTACTAGAATTAATAAACAAATTGAGTAGCATAGCTGGATACAAAGTCAACATTCAAAAATCAATAGCATTCCTGTACACAAATAATAAACACACTGAGAAAGAAATTAAGACAACCACACCTTTCACAGTAGCATCCAACAAAATGAAGCACTTAGCAATCAGTCTAACAAAGGAAGTAAAAGATCTATACAGGTAAAATTACAGTACTCTGAAAAAAGAGATTAAAGAGGATTGCAGAAAATGGAAAGATATTCCTTGCTCATGGATAGGAACAACCAACACTGAAAATGGCCACATTCCCAAAACTTTTATACAGATTCAATGCAATCCCAACTAAAATACCTTTAGTATACCTCACAGATGTAGAGAAAACATTCCTAAAATTCATGTGGAACCAGGAGAGACCATCACAATTAACAACATGCACACACAAAAGAACTCCTGTACCCTCAAGCCCAGATGTGGTCACCCTATAAAAGGTGATTTCCAGCCAGTAATTGTTCCTAACACTTAGTACTTGAGCAGTTATAGAAATCGATAAAATTGTAAATTCTCATTTAAATCATCTTCCTTTCTCTATTACGATAACTGAAGTCATGGTCCTGAACTTTTTCTTATTCAATTGATCCAAAGATCTGTAGCCCTAAATACAGTAAATAAAAAACATCAGGATTGATCATTTTGAAGTCTGGCATGGGAAACTCTGTACAAAAACAAAAAGCAGAAAAACAAGAGTCAGAGAGAGCCATAAGAAACTGTTTTTCTGTTTAGTATCCTTCGATTGTAGATGCAGGAGCATTACCTGTACAGCATAGTCGGGTGTGCTGACTTAGGGTCCGGATACGTGCATTTCACAAGTGCCCTCAGATCTCTGCTGGTGGTCAATGGACTACATATTGGCAGACCCTGCATCTAGTCCTCCTTCCCTCAGCTTTTTGGCATTGTAGAAAGTGCACCAGCTTAAAATGATGAGAAGCAATCACGCTTTGCAAAGGCTACCATGGAAATGGAACTGACTGACTCAGTCAGGTAATCCGGGCCAAGGCTTTGATGTTCTGTCACTTGCTTGTTTGGAATTGCTCCATCTCTTCCCCCAGCTGCATCCCCTTTTTTGTTTCAGTCCATTTTGTTTAAAAATATTCCACTTGCGAAAGTGTTCCTAGTGACAGCTATGAATGTTTATTTTCGTCTTTTACTAACAGATATGTAACATTTTAATATGGAGCTGACTTCAGCAACCTAGACTTGTAGTTACTTCCTAAGTGTAAGGTACTTTCTTGCTAGGAAATAAATTCATTGCATTCAGAGTAAAACCCAACATCCTTCGGACATGTCACCTTTTACTGCCTCCTGCTCACCCGAATCAGTCACACTGGCCTCCTTGTTTTACTTATTCCTCAAATGTAGCACCACTCGGGCACCTTTACTCCATCTGTTCCTCTGTTTAGAATCGCGCTTTAACACGATTGTGTTTTTTCTCCACTCCTCCCCAAAACATGTATTGCCTTCTAGCATCTGTTTAATTTACTTTAGAAACATTGTTAGTTATTTTTTGTTACCTCTAATCAGATTATAAACTCCATGAAGGTGAGAATTTTATTGCTTAAATCCATGCCTAAGAAGTAACTAGAAAAGTACCTGGCTGAGGATGCAAAGATAAGTCTAGTTGCCTAGATGGTTCCCCCTTCCCAGCATCCGCCTCAACATACATGAAAAGCTAGAGGAAGCATCAGTCATACAGGGGGGAAATGTGCATAATATTCAGATCCATGTCAATTTATATATGATTCAGAAAATATATTTGATTAATAGTTATTCTAGGTGGGTTTTAAATTGGACTACAAAGATAATTAACTTTTCAGCCCACTCCACCAGTCAGCTGCTTCAAACTCTTTTACATGAATATTGATTACTGCTATAACCACTGAGGACAGAGTAATCAGAGAAAATAGCTGACTGTAGGGAAAAAGTTGAATGAGTAAGACCCATAATTAGCATTATCCAAATTGTATTGAACATACATCATTAGGGATTTGATGATATTTTGGCATTTTGGACACATCTCTATTGGTGTTCATTGTGACAAATTTATGGGACTGAATTTCTGAAGAACATATAATGTGTTCTATGTGAAGCTAAGTGCTTCACAAACAATACCTTCCTGTTTCTCCAAAACAACCCTGTTAAATATGGTGTTAAGAATCACTAGCTTGCAGATGACCAAAACATTCCACATGAACTATTTTCAATTATGTAAAACTACAACAGAAGGAAAAAAATTATATGTCATGTACCTAGAAAGTCAAAAGAAAAATGTATTAATACAGTTATCCAAAAAACAGAAATAATATAAGTTAAATAAAAATGTAATATTAACAATCTGAACATTTGGAAATAATACAGTTTGCATAATTACTCTATATTTATATCCATATACTTTAATCAGTTTTGAGCTATATCTGTATGTCATGTTATAGGCATTTTTTAAGAAGAATGGATTTTTAATGTGCATTATATTTTAATTTTTTCTCATGAAACTTCCTGTAATTTTCTTCTAAATTATTTTAAGGTTAATGAATTTGAATTTTTTGCACATCTCCAATTAATTTTTATATACAATAACATCTTCAATTGAGTGAAATATTTTCTATATAAGTGTTGAGATATCAGGAACTTCAGAGCATATTCTGTGACACATAAATTACCCTCAAATCTATTTTTATACTGAAATATGTAAATATTTCAGGCAAAATATTCTCTCAGGTAATGTTTCTAAGAGAATTCTTTGAAAAACATTTTACCAGGCAAAATTCATCAAATGAGTTTCCTGTGTTATTTCTTTGAATGTTTTGTTTAGAAATAGATTCTGCAAAATCTTAAATCTTCTCAATTTCATTCATTTACAATATGATAAAATAAGAACTTCATCATAATGTTCTTCTCCTACTGTCAGCTATTACTCCCAAGTACAACTGTAAAATTTCAGAAGTAAAACTTAAACAATATTTGAGTGCTTTCATAGTTTTATTTCTTCAGCTTTTTTTGTATAGGAAAAATTTTGTCACTTTATTTATGTATTTTGTTTTCTTAATTGTAATTTGCTAAAAACTTCAAAATGTACAATTTTCTGAAGTTTGTTGGAACTCCATTTATTTAATAATGTGATGAAAGGCTTTCCAATAATTTTAAACAAAATGCAACCAAAATACATTGTCTTTATAGAATGAGAAGTTTGATTTAAAAAGCAGTTTTTCAAAAGTGCAACTATTTCTATAACCAATTTAGTGGTGCATAGCAAAAATGAAAGCTTACATAGCCGTGCTGAAATATCCTTTTGCATTCAACACCAATGCTATCACGTCATTTTGTTTTATCCTGTGTGTGTGCACGTATGTATGTGTGTACTTAGAGCTATAGCTCCTCTTTTTCATGGTGGAATATTTCAACTTATTTGGACATAACTACGTTATGCATGTGTTACAAACAATTCCATAAGCTACTCCACACACTTTGTAATTTAGCAAGAACTCTGTTTTTACCAGAACTCTGTGCTCCTCTAAACTTTGATTTGTATTATCATAACACAGCAAATAATTGTGGCTTAATGTTCTATTTAACTGATTTTATAATGGCTTTCGAAATAATTTCAAATATTTTATTTTTAATAGAATGAGTTTCTAAAGCTTTCCTTTGATTCACTAAATTGCATAAAAATTTAATTATCATTAGAATTTTTATCTAATTTTCTATCTGACACTGATAGGTAACTGACACCACTTCCTGTTAGTGAACCCAACAGATTAGCGGTTACTGTTTTGCTTCTCATTCATGTAAAAAACCAAAGACTTGGAATGGAAAACAAACAAAATGAATCTAGAATAACAATCCCTTGATCTGAATGAAAAGTCATTGTTCAGAGTGATGTGCCAACACATGTTCTGAAGCTGCATCACTTCAACGATTGTTGGGGGCTCAGGCTTAAAAGTAACCACTACTTTTGAAAGAGACACTGATGTTAATCCGTAGACTCCTATGTTCTTATTTTCATTGTGTCAATGATGTCTTTACTGGTCCTCCATGTAGGCAATAAGAGTTGACAGTCCTTATGGGCAAGTTAAGCATTGTCTCCATCTTAGTTACTTTCTCTCATTGCTGAGACAAAATATATGATACCCACAGTTAAAGGAAGAAATGTCTTATTTTGGCTCACAGTTTGTAGAGCTGTCACTTCATAGTTGACTGGATCCAAGGCAAGGCGGCATGGCAGAGGGACATCCCAGAGGAGCAACAGTTCATGGTAGGAAGAAGGCAGCAAAGCAATGAAGTAGCAAAGAAGCAGCAGCAAACACAGACCACTGAAATCCTGTTTCTGTTCATATTTCATCCAGGCTACCCCTCCCCTTAAGGAACATAGTGCTCACACCCAAGATGGAACACCATTAATCCTAGCACTGCTCATGAATTGATCCCAGCACCACATCCTTAATTCTAGACTTACAGACTCTAGATCCAGCCACTTTTGAAAGTTTCCACCCATGACCACATGAAGCTCTGGGAGGACATCAGATACAAGTCATAACACAATCAATATTAGAAATGATAAACCACACTTTTAGTTTTATGTATCGTACATTTTTAGCCCCTATTCATTTAAATACATTATATCTAAAATTTAAAAGTTTTATAAGAAATTAAATATGTAAATAGTTGTAGATTAACAATAAGTAATAAACAAACCTAAATGTGTTCAGCTTATAATTTTTATGTTCTGTGCCTGGATTGCTCAGTCTCATTTGAGGCCTACATCTCACTCATACTTAAGCCAGTTTCTCTCATTTCTCACTGACCATAATTGATAACCTGGCGACTTGATATGTCTCGCAGGCTGGGCCTTAGTGAACCAAATGCTCAGCAGAGGTGGCAGCGTTGCTTGTCTGCTCCAGTACGTGAGATGGAAAACATGTGGATCCCAGCAAGTGCTTGCAAGGTGCCTGGGTGTTTTTTTAAAGGGAAGATTAGTGACACTGCGCTGGGAAATAGAACTGAAAGAGTGCTTTCAACCATTTTACATAATTTACCACATGTTAAATTGAAAACTTGGGTCACAATGTTGTGTCTTTCTCACACGCTACCAGACAAGACCATGCCAAAAGCTGGAATTATGAAGTGCAGTCTATTTTAGGGAAACTGGAGGCAAGGACTCTTAATACCAAACCAAAGAAAACATCAGATCAGCAGGAATAAATAGGGCTCTAGGCAAGTCGGGATGTCTGCTTATTCTAGGTACAAGAAGTAGCAAGAGCTGTTTGTGTAGCAGTAAGAGTGAGCCAGTTTGGGAGAAAATTTAAAGGTGTATCTGATAGGATAGCAGTTATATCTGACAGCAACTGGAGGTGGGAACGGAGAGAAAGAGAGGAAGCAATGATAGAACCAATAATTTCATACTAGCCTCTGGATGAATATTCATGCCCTGGACAGATAAGGGAAACATTACAACGAGAGTAGCTTTCGGGAAGAATTAAGAGCATGGTTTATTGGTAAACGTTAAGTTTGATACGACTCAAACGTCTGAGTGTCATACTGAGCCGGTATTTTGAGTAGATGCACTGTGGACTGGTTAAAGCAAGAATGTAGGCAGGATCGCTTCTCGGCCTTTTGGCTAAGATCAAGTGTAGTATCTGTTCTTATCAGTTTAATATCTGATACATCCTCTATCCGAGGACAATATATTAAATGGATTTTTGGAGCTGGGAGATGGAATAGGAGCTTGCTCCGTCCACTCCACTCATCGACCTGGTATTGCAGTACCTCCAGGAACGGTGCACCCTCCCTGGGGGAAACAATGTGTGTTGCAAGGGGAAGACGCTTGTGTGCTTGGCTTTGCTTAGCGCGGGCTTCTCAATAAACCTGCGTGATCGCCCTTCTCTCTCGACTCTTACTTTCTCTTTGCCCCCGCCCGCTCAGCGCCCGCGGGGCTCTCTCGCGAGTTGCACGTGCGTTGCGCGCGCGTCTGACCCGAAGTCCCCTTTGGCGTCTCTGCTCACGAGCTCTCAGCCTCGCGACCGCCACACGTCTGGGCAGTGCCCACCGCTGGGAACCACCCATCTCTTGCCTTCTGGCGCGCCGGGAAGGGGAGCGTTGCTCGCGGGAGAGCCTGTCTGTCTGTCTGTCTGTCTGTCTCTCTCTCTCTGTCTTTCACTTTGTGTGTGTGTGTGGAAAAAAAAAGAATCTAGGCAGGAAATAAAGGGCGCCGAGGTAGTGTTTATAGCCAGAGGGATGGGTAGGCTCACCGAGGCAGTGGACGTGGATAGAGAAGAGCATTGCAGACAGGGATCCAGAGCACTCTTGCAATTATTACTCAGTGCATCTATAGCTTCTAGGAAAGTGACATTTTATGGAATTGGTGCATTTCCATGTGTTGCAATTACTACATGCTGCTTGGAAGACAAAACAAAAACACCAAACTAAAATTGTTTGTTGTACAGATTATTTTAAAAAGTGCATGCATAAATTAACCAGTTCAAGGGAAGATTAGGATAAATTTGGTTCTTGTTTAACTTTCTAAAGCAATTTGTATTAGTCAATGCTGTCTATACTACTTAGTGTAGTGTGACAACCTAATAAAAGTAATAGATCATTAGATCTCATTTTACTTTCATTTTAATATATTTGTGTATTAGAAATACATATAAAATTAAGTATTATCATATTCATGATCCTGAATGGCTAACTAGATGAGACTACTGACTGGAGAAGCATTCTCCATTTGTTTTGGAGGTCTGCCTATCACAAAGAGACATTTCCTATTTAAAACCATAGGAGCTATTTCATCAAGTAGGTTTTCTCTGGACATGCCAGTCTCTAGCTGACACTTCAGATGCTTTGTGTGAAAAGGATTGTAGTAATTTATTAAGCACCTAATGATGGCGTACTCATGATGCAAGAGGACAAATATGAAAACAATAGCCAGGGAAACACATAAAAAGATAAGATACAGAAATGTTGAAATTGCTAGCGCTAGTAAAAGACTCGTATGTAAATAATGGAAATGAAAGACTTGGACATGAAAGGTGAAGAGAAACCCATCAAATGTGTCTAATTATAAATGTAGTTTACCTTGAAGATTCCAGAGTGGAACACTATCGTTTTTAGTAAGGAGCTTTGAGTTCCATCTTTTTTTTATTTTAAAAAGAAAAAAAACAAAACTAACGAAACAACAACAATGAAGACAAAAACAAAAGAACACAAAAACAACAAAAATGACACAGGATCTCAAACGAAATGAAAAGAATTAACAATGGTTGCTTCACTACACACTGTTATCTTCAACGAAGGTGCTCAGTCCACCAGATGTAAGAATGCAAGATTGATCAAACCATCAAAGACAATAACAATTAATAAAACGTTGAATTCCACCTTATAGGTGTGATCAAAGTGACAGTCCTTTTTGATCTGAGAGCAGAAAGGCCAGTAAGCTAGTGTTACCCTTTGAAAATCTGTCACCAGTGTAGTTAATAATGGGCAAGAGTAAAAGGAAAAATAATGAGTCAAATACAAGAGTTTTCTTATCATGTATCCCGTGGTGGTATAGATGGTGAATAATGCATTATATTTACAAAGAGCTTCTAACAAATGATTTTATCTAATCATTGTAACAAATCAAGGAGATAGGTAATGTCTAACTATTTTAACATTTCCACCTTACAGATGGGGAAAGTGAGACTCAAAGAGGATATATAATTGTGAAAGGTCATACAGTAAGGAAAATTTAACCAGTCATGTGGCCTGTCTGTCCTGAGTTGCACCCTCATTGAAGCCACACAGGGTTACCCGTGGTGCAGGTAGTCTTGGCTGGTAGTGATATGTGGCCAGTATGTTATACGCTGAGCACCTGAGCACAGTATTTTTTAAATTCTGTATCTTCTACTTAGAGAGAGAGAGAGAGAGAGAGAGATCGAGAGAGAGATCAACCTAACAGTAGACTTGAATTTTCTTTAAAACAGCATTGAATTGGTTCAGAGTGGATCAAAATTTAATTTAATTATCTCAAATGAGATCTTTCCATCAAAATCATCTGTGTTTGGAAAACAAAATGGACAAGTAGCAAAAGTCACGTCCCAAAAGCACGAAAAGTGTGCCTGAACTTTGGAAGACCCTGAACAGAGTCTTCCCGCTTTTCCATATCCAGAACACATTATCAAGAAACAGGACTGTCAACACCTTCTGATATGTCATCCATTCCCTTTTGAAAATTTCTGTAGTTTCCCTTTTTGCCCTTGTAAAGATGTTTGGTTTTTGGCTCTCTTTTGGACCTGATTGCAACAGAGCTGGTTATTTTGTCAGTTTTTGCCTTTGCCTCTTGCAGAAATTAGACTCAAAATAGAATGACAGTTATGAGTTCTTTTATTACTTATTACTGAGAGCTGTTTTCCTAAGTCATCTGATGAAAATGAACAATACAATAAGGCTATAAAGACAGTCGAAGTCCATCCCCCTTAAATTGCTACATAATTCAAAATGATATATTTATGACTATTTATACATTTATTTGCTTTAGGTTGTGCCTATTTATACCTAACTGTAAAACATTATTATTTTAACATGCTCATTATCTCAATTGTATAAGTTATGCTCTTACTACTTCTTGAAGTTACATTTATAGCTAGATATTATGCCAGTCTTCTATTGGCTTTTTATCCATCAATTTAGAAAAATATCTATTGATCCTTAACTAGATAAGCGAGAAAATTAGCAAACTTAGTTTTTAAATCATTTTACCCACTCCATCAATTAACTATGTTGCTATTCTTTCATTTCTGTAATTTTAATCATCTTCTCTGCTGTGTCTATAAGTTGATGTTATAAATTGAAAGTAAATAAGCACAAATGTAGTATCAGTGTAATGTAACTATCTTACTGGCAGAACTGATCAGAGCCAGAGATCACGTTAATCGAGGTCATCTAATTTCTGTCACAGAACAAAGTCACTCTCAGGAACAAGAGCGATGGGTTCTCTTTGCCTGGCTCTATCTTCTTAAGTGTGCTCATTATTTGTGTAACTTTCCCTACATCTGTTTATACTTAAAGTTACTAAGCGCCTTTATGTTTCTTATTGAGAGATGGAGAGGCAAATATTTTTAGCCTAAGAGAGAAATTTTAGTTTCAGAATTATACAATTTCCAGTAGAATTGACTTTCTTACTCAAGACACTCTTTACAGTCTCACTGATTCCACCCATTGTTCATTAGTTGTCTTGTACAAGCATCTTCTTTCTGCATTGCTTCCTGTTATTATAATTGTGGTTCAATTCTACCTTACACTTTTTATGATTCCTGTTTTGTGTTGTCGGAATGCATACTCAAATAATTTCTTTTCTATTTTTCTTATGAAAAAAAAAGGCTGTGTTAGCTCTCCAATACATTTGATTGCCTACTAGAAGTTTAATATTACCTGTTAGCTTTCACTTCTGATTAAAATGCCAATGTGATTTGGGTCCTTGGTAGACAATCTGTCTTTTCTCTCTAGGGCTTCTTAGGATTTTTCATTCCTTTTTTTTTTTTTTGCGGTACTGGGGATCGAACTCAGAACCCTGCGCTTGCTAGGCAGGCGCTTATTCCACTGAGCTATATCCCCAGCCCTTTCATTCCTAGTGTTTGAAAGTTCATGAGAATGCATCTATAATTTTGATCTACATAATCAATTATGCCTTTAGCTCAGTTAAAATTTCTTAGGTAGTTAGTTATATTCCCCATTTCTCCCTCAAGAAATCTAATGAAATATTTTGGTCTGTCTGGGTAGACTTTGTGGAAGGACTGGCTCATGGTTTTCACCCCTCCATTTTTAGTTCTGGCGGATTTCTCTTCACTTTACCCAGATCACCCAAATTCATTTTAAGCCATATGTTCACTCGTTGCCGGACTCTTCTACTGATTTTCTTTTACATTTTAAATTTCTTATTTAAATCTGAATAATCTGGCTTACTGATTACTTCCTCTTTGGAGTGATCTAATTGATCAGGAATATATTATCTTTCTGAGTATCTCCCAAGATACCAATTATATATTTTTTCTAGGTTTTCTTCTTTTACTTAAATTAGCTCTAGTTCCCTAGGGTTCCATTTGTTTATGTTTGATAACCTTTTATGCTGTTGGTTAGATAACTATTAACATGAATCAGTGGATAAATGAGGACCGTACAGTTAGTATAAGTTGATAGCAGAGTTTTCGTTGTCATTCCTATGCTTGCTTTTCGAGAGTTCTCCTCTCCAGGTAAGGCCACCAGAGGACCCGGCTTCTGACAGTCAGGCCTCCTTTCCAGTGCATGGGCAGGTGGTTTCAGCACTCTCAATGCTGCGCTTGAAAGGGAAAACAGCCTGAGGACTGAGTGACTTCCTTCTTTCATTTCTGTGCCATCCTATAATTGTCTTTTCTCCTCCCATCCCAATTTCATCCATCCTTTGAACTGTTATGTGGGTTTAGAGCTACCTCTAGCTCTGCTCTGTGGTTAGAAACTGCAGACAAATCTTCCAGTGAGGACCAAGGAGGTCAATCTAACACTGTTTGGAACTCATTTTGCCAGGAGTTAATTAAGATGGAAGCAAAGGCTATTCTGAATGCTTGTGGATGATTAAGGAATCAACAATCAAAATCTGCTATTTTATAAAATCCCCTCATTTGATTATCCTGAGCCATGTACCAAAACCCACTCCTGAACTTTATAACTGCCAGATGTACAACTCTATCTGTCTCAGCTTTCCTGGAAAGAAGGTCTCCTGTCTCATTAGATTGTAATCACTGTGAGAACAGAGATGAACTCTTATTCTAAGCATAGAAAGCTTATAAAAGTGTCTGATGCATACTTGGCACTTAATAAATATTTATTGAATGAATAGATGGACACCTAAATTAATGAATATGTATTCTTTTAAATATCTTTCATTTTTATTTTAATTTTTTGGAGTGTGGATAGGGGCTCAGGTCACCATTTTCAAATCAGTGGCATTTTTAATGGCATCATTAAAACCATAACTGAACATTTTGTATGAAGTCTATGATTTAGTATCACACAGATGGATCAAAATGCTTACCTATATGTATACTATGATTACTACTTTTCAGATAGTCGGTTCATGTGTGAACGTGTGTGTGTGTGTGTTGTAGACAGAGGGTAGGAGAAAAAAATCACATCAACTGGAGTTTAATTTGATGTATTTAATTGTTAGAGACAGGTTCATGTTTTCTTTTTGTTTCAATTTCTTGTAATACTATTTATGTAAAAACAAAAATATCAAGTTAAATTAAATACCAAAGAAAAAAGATGCTATAATGTTCCTAGCTTAATAAAGAAAAAAGTAAATAATTTACCCTGAAATTATAAAAGCCATTTAATACAATATGTGCCACTTTGGTATAAGTTGTCTATCTATGGATTGCTTATGCACAAGTCCTTGCCATATGAACCCCGCACCATTCCAAAAAGACTTCAATATCTTCTGCTTAGATAATCACTACAGTGATTGACTAAACAAATTTGAAATAAGCTTTCCCTGGTATTGAAGTAAGGTCTTGGGATATACAGATAAAAGAGGGTCTCTAATTTTTTTTCTTAAATCACTGTCATGATCTTTAAATGAGTCTTCAGAAATGTTCTTATGGTCTTTCTTTGTATATTTGCTAACTTTAGAGAAACTCTCCCCAGTATTCTCTATGCTTTTTCTCACAGCTCTAGTAATAATTATTGAGTTTAGTTTTATAATTGCCAAGAAAAATGAATGAAAATGGAAAACAGAGGGATGGGAAAAATAGAAAGACAAAGAATAAAAGAAGAAATAAAAGCAATAATTGAAATTGTTTTAAAGAATCAGGGAAAATTGAAAAGAATATCCTTCATAGCCAAATATGGTCAAAGAAGGAAAACTCACCATTTCTTATATAGTTTTTCACATTGTGAACTACATATACGCATTTTGTTTCCTTGTGGGTGTTCAGCCTACCTTATGAGGTCATTCATTTTATTCTACGTGTTGTTTATGTCATTATTTTATGGCCCTGTGTTATGTGAGAAAGTTCAAAGCATTATATCACTGGAAGAGTAAGTAAATGGTTTTTATTGAGAAATGAAGAGTTTACAACATATATATATATCAAAGTTCGCAATTTTATCTCATAGATTTTGTGAGCCCTATTCTGGCTCCTACACAAGTGTTACCACTTAGTTACTAAATTTTGTATCAGTGAAGTGTCCAGAAAATTAAACTACTTCAATAAAGATTAATATATTTTCTTTTTTATTTTAAAGAGAAAAACACTAAAAACAATGATACAAAATTTCAAACCAAGACAGGAGTGTACCAATAGTTAATATATTGCTTATTGTTATCTTCGAAGTGGTTGCTCAGATTACAAGATATAGGCATGAAAAACTGATCAAACAATATAAGCACATACATTTCTTTTCAATGAACTAATAGAAATTAGTAATATATCCATTTAACTATCTTATATACATATGTATATATATGCAAATACATACACATGCATATACATATACATATACATATATTTACTTTTCCTTTTCTCTTCCTTCTTTTCTCCTTTCCCCCATCCCAGCTTCTCTTTCTTTTTGAACATATCCCAATATCTATTGTACACTTTGGATCTCATTTGCTCTTTCAGCTTCTTGTAATAAGTAGATAATATGAGGTTTACATATGTGAGATTGATTTATTTCACTTATGAGTATATTTCCAAGTTTCATTCATTTACCTATAAAAGTTTCTAGTTTATCCTCCTTTATAGCTCAGTAGTACTTCATTGTATAAAAGTATCACATACTTTTTAATCCATTCATTGGTTGATGGACATTTAGGTTGTTTCCAAGATTTAGCTATTACAAATTATGCTGCTTTGAACATGGGGGCACATATATCACTGCTGTGAAATGTTTTGAATTCTTCTGGGAAAATACCTAGAATGGGCATATCTAGGGTGAGCAGAACCTCTATTCCTAGTTTTTTGAGGAATCTCCACACTGATTTCCACAGTGGCTACACCAGTCTACACTCCCACCAACAGTGGAGAAGTGTTCCTTTTCCCCCACAGTCTCTCCAGCACTTGCATTGGTTGATTTCTTGATAGCAGCCATTCTTCCTGGAGTGAGATGGAATCTCAGTATTGTGTTAATTTTCATCTCTAGAATAACCATTGATGTTCAACATTTTTTTCATATATTTGTTTGCTATCTATACTTCTTCATCTGAGAAGTTTGTATTCATCTTAGAGTCCCTTTTCTTAGATTGGGTCTTTAAATTTTAAGGATCTGATTTTTTTCTTTTTTCTTTTATTTTTGTGGAACTGGGGATCAAACTCAGGACCTTGCACTTGCCAGGCAGCGCTTACGCCATTGAGCTATATCCCCAGCCCTTGATTTTTTTCAATGTTTTATATCTTCTTGATATAAGTTCTTTGTCTGAGGGACTGTTGGTCAAAATATTTTCACACTCTGTGGGCTGTATTTTCACTCTTTTTGTGATTTCTTTTGATATGCACAAGTTTTGTAATAAGATGAGACACAAGATATTGATTCTTTGTCATATTTCCCATGCAGTTTGGGTATTGTTCATGAACTCTCTGCCTGTACCTGCATCTTCAAGGTTTCTACCTACTTTCTCTTCCAGTGTTTCTGTTTTAATATTTAGATCTTTGATCCATTTTGACTTTGGTGTACAATGATAGACCTGGGTCTAGTTTTAGTTTTCAGCATGTAGAAAGCCAGATTTTCTAGCATCTTTTATTAAAGAGACTATCTTTCTTCCAATGGACATGTTTGGCCCCTCCATCAAAGATAAGGTAGCTGAGTGTGTATGTAGCTGTGTCTGCAACTTCTAATCTGTTCCAGTGATCCTCAGGTCTGTTTGTTTTTTTTTTTGTCAGAACCATGCTGATTTTATCACAATATCTTTGTAGTATAATTTTAAGTGAGGGATTGTGATGTTTTCTGCCTTGCCTTTTTTGCCCAGAATTGCTTTTTCTATTCTAGGTCTCTTCTGGTTCCACGTGAGTTTTAAGAATGTTTTCTCTAGTTTTTAGAGATATGCTAATGATATTTTGATTGAGATTGCATTAAATCTGTACAAAAATTTTGAGAGTATAGCTATTTACACCATGTTGGTTCTTGCTATCCATTGGCAAGGGACATCTTTCCACTTCTGATACCCTCTTCAACTTGCTTTTTCAGAGTACTATAATTTTCAATATATAGATCTTTTACTTCTTTTGTTAGAATGATTCTTACATACTTCATTTTTAGGGGTGTTATTGTGAAAGGTATGGTTTGCCTAATTTCTTCTGAATGACTTTGTTGTTTGTGTACAGGAATGCTAATGATTTCTGGGTGTTGACTTTGTATCCAGTTATGCTACTGAATTTACTTATTAAATCTATATGTCTTTTGGTGGAGTTTTTCTGGTCTTCTATGTAGAGTATCATGTCATTGGCAAATAACTTCACTTCTTCCTTTTCTATCCTTATTTCTTTCATTTCTCTCTCTTGTCTAATTGCTCTGGCTAATGTTTCCAGAAATATATTGAATAGGAGTGGTGATAGTGGGCATCCTTGTCTTGTTCCTGATTTTAGGGTGAAAGCTTTTAGTTTTTGTCCAGTTAATGTGATGTTCGCTATTAGTTTGTCTTAGATGGCTTTTATCAGGTTGAGGTAAAGATTATCTATTCCAATTTTCTGGAGGGTTTTTGTCACAAATGGATGTTGAACTTTTTCAAAAGTTTTTCCTACATCTATTGAGATGATCATGTCATTTTTGTGTTTGGCTCTGTTGATATGATGTATTACATTTACTGATTTGTGTATGTTGAACCATTGCTGCATTCCTGAGGTTAATCCCACTTAGTCATTGTGTATAATCTTCTTCATGATTTGCTGTATTCTGTTTCCTAATATCTTATTGAGTATTCTTGCATCTATGTTCATTAAGGAGATTGGCCTATAGTTCTCTTTTTTGGTTGAATCTTTCTCTGGTTTTGGTATCAGGATAATACTTGCTTCCAAGAATGAGTTAGGGAGTATTGCTTCCCTTTCAAGTTCCTTAAAGAGTTTGAGGAATATTGGCATTAAATTTTCTTTAAATTTCTTGTAGAATTCAGCAGTGAATCCATCAAGACCTGGACTTTTCTGTGTTGATAAGTTTTTAATTACATTTTCAACCTCATTAATTGATATTGGGTTATTCAGAATTTTTATATCTTCTTGATTCACCTTTGGCAATTCATATATACCTAGGAATCTGTCCACTTCTGTGTTTTCCATCCTATGAAGGTAAAGATTTTTGAAGTAGGTATTGATGACATTTTGAATTTCCAGAGGATTTGTAGTGATTTCACTTTTCATCCCTCATTGAGTCCTTCCTTACTTTTTTTGGGTAAGACTGGCTGTTTATCAATTTTACTTATTCTTTCAAAGAACCAGATCTTCAATTCTTCGTATTGTCTTTTTAGTTTCCTTTGTGTCACTCTCTGCTCTGATCTTTATAATTTCCTCTTTTGTATGGGCTTGTCTTGCTTTTCTTTTTCTAGAAGGTTGAGCTGCACCTTTAGGTTATTTATGCGTACCTTTCCTGATGTGAGAATTCACAGCTATAAATTTCCCTCTGGGGACCACCTTCACTTCATCCCATAAGTTCTGTTATGTTTTGTCTGACTTCTTATTTAGCTGTAGATATGTTTAATCTTTTCTTTAATTTCATCTGTGACCCATTGGTTATTCAGGAGGGTGTTACTTAATTTCCATGTGTTTATGGAGTTTCTCTAGTTCCTTTTGCCATTCATTTCCAATTTCATTGCATAGTGGTTAGATAGTATGCATGGAATAATCTCAATTCCTTTGCATTTACCTAATCATGTTCTGTGGGCTAGTGTGGTCTATTCTAGAGAATGTTCTATGTGCATCTGAGAAGAATATGCTTTCTGATTATGTTGGGTGGAACAATCTGAAAACATCTACTAAGTCCATTTGTTCACAGGTGTGATTTAGTTCTGATGTTTCTTTGCTAATATTTTGTCTAGTTTATCTACCTCTTTGTGACAATGGAGTATAAGGTCTCTCACTGAAATTGTGTCATTGCTCATTTGATTTTTCATGTCTGTTAAGATTTGTCTGATATAGTTTGGTGCTCTGATATTTGGTGCATACATGTTTATGATTGTTATCCCTTCCTCTTGGAGTTTTCCCCTAACAAGTATGTAGTAGCCTTCTTTATCTATTTTAATTGTTCTCAGTTTGAAGTTTACATTGTCTGCAAGCATAATAGCTACACCTGCTTTTTTTCTGGGTTCCTGTTGCATGGAGAATTGTTATCTATCCTTTTACTTTCAGTCTATGGATTTGTTATTGAGTAAAATATGTTTCCTGTATACAGCATATTGTTGGATTTTGTTTCTTAATCCACTGTGCCAGTCTGTTTCTTTTGACTGGTGAGTTGAGGCCATTTACATTTATGGTTATAACTGATATGTGTTGGCTTATTGTCATGTTATTTACTTGATGTTAGTTTCCTACTTTTTCTATCTGTTTAATTGCTTATTCTGCTTGAGCGTTCCTTTCTGTTGTTGTTCTTGAAATTGTGGTCATTTCTTTCTCTGTCTAAAATATATTTTAGCACTCTTGGTAAGGTTGGTTCGGCACTCATGAAGTTCTTCAGTTGCTTTTTTTCGTGGAAATGTTTTTTTTTTCTGTTAAACTTGAAGGATAGATTGGCAGGATATATCAATTTTGGTTGGAAGTTGTTTTGTCTTAGGACCTGTAATACTTCACTCCAAGGTCTTCTCAGTTGGATGTTTTGTGTTGA
This sequence comes from Dinomys branickii, assembly GCA_004027595.1. Classification (NCBI taxonomy): domain Eukaryota; kingdom Metazoa; phylum Chordata; class Mammalia; order Rodentia; family Dinomyidae; genus Dinomys; species Dinomys branickii. Next base: position 29,160 of record PVLD010012903.1, on the reverse strand, counting down.
GAAGTCTGCCATGATTCTGATGTTTATTTCTTTATACATGACCTGTTTCTTTTCTCTAGCAGCTTTTAATATTCTGTTGTTTTGCTGGAGATTTGGGATCTTGATTATTATATGTCTGGATGTAGTATACTTATGGTTATGACTATTTGGATTTCTATATGCCTCATTTACCTGCCTATGTGTTTCTCTTTCTATGCTTGGGAAATTTTCTGCTATTATTTTGCAAATATTCTTATTATGTCATTTGTGTTGCCTCCTGATATTTCATTGACTCCTATTAGTCTTACATTATTTCTCTTTGCCTCGTCTTGCAGCTGTTGAATTGATTTTTCCTGGTTCCTTGTTGATTTTAGGTGATCCTTTATTTCACAATCGCTGGCTGCCATGCTGTCTTCAATACCTGAAATTCTATCTTTGACTTCATTCAAGTTTTGCTAGCTTTCAGTAGAAGTTTTGATTTCTTGCATATCTCTTTGGTTGTGTTTCATGCATTCTGGTTCCTTCCTATATTGTTCATTTAACATTTCCATCAATTTCCTATGCTCATCTCTTTTTTTATATATGTCTTCTTCAGGTATGCTGAGCATTTCTTTCATCATTGTTGTCATTTCATGTTTTACCTGAGAGATTACTTACGATCTGATGCTTCTATGGCCTGATGGAGTTTTTTCTTTACTTCCATTGCAATTATTTCAGCAATTTCACGTGTGTGTTTACCAAGTTCTGGTATATTGATGTCTCCTGGACTTGTTCTGAGTGGAGTGGAGTTCTGAGATTACATTTCAGTCCTTTCTCTTGTCATGTTTGATGTTCCTGGTAGAGTGCTCAGTCTCCTTTCTCCCTGTCAGCTCCACAAAGGTTGCAAGCATCCCATTATCCTGGTGTTGAATTGATATTTTCTGGACCCTTATTGACTTTAAGAGATCCTTCCTTTCATGATCACTAGCTGCCATGCTGTCTTCAAGATCTGAAATTCTATCTTTGGCTTCATTCAAGCAGTTTTGCCAGCTTCCAGTGGAAGTTTTGATCTCATGGAAATCTCTTTTGAGTCTGTTTCATGCATTCTTGTTCATTCCTATTTTGTTTGTTTGATGCTTCTGTGAATTGCCTAAGTTAATCTTTTCTATATATTTTTTCTCTAGATGTGCTGAGCAATTCTTTCATCATTATTGTCATTTCATTTTTTGCCTTAGAGATTATATCAGATCTATGGCCTGATGGAGTTGTTGCTTTGCTTCAATTGCAATCATTCCAGCAATTTCAGGTGTGTGTTTACCAAGTTGTCCTATGTTGATGTCTTCTGCACTTGTTCTAGGTGGGGTGGAGTTCTGAGATTGTGTTTTAGTCCTTTGTGTGGTCATGTTTGATGCTGGAGGCAGAACGCTCAGTCTCCCTTTTTCCTGGAACTAGGCAGAAGTCACCAGTGTCCTCTATTTTCCTGGTGGTCAGGCTTGCCCTTCAGTGTCCACTGAGATGTGCTGCTTAGTCTGGGGTCTTCTGGCAGGTGGTGAACTGTACCTAGTTCTCCCATGCCTCAGACATGAACTGTGATGTCTGTTGATGTCAGACCATTGGATTCAGTGTCTTCTTGCAGCTCACGGTATGCATACCCAGAAGTGGGTTGGGCTGGTGGCACAATCAAAGATCAGTGGTCCTGTGTCCCCAGGCAGTTCAGGGAACAGGCAGAACCCAGACACAAATTGCAGAGTCAACAGTTTGTGGCTCACCTGATTCCCTGTCTCCAGCCAGCTCAGGGCATGCACAGAAGTCAGATGTGGGCTGCACTGGCGGTGATCAGGAACCAACTGTGTCTGTGACCTCCAGGAGGTCAGGGAGCAAGTAAAGCCCAGAAGTGAACTGCAGTGCTAGCAGTTCATGGACCCCCTGCTCTAGTAGCTCAGGCAGTGCATAGCACATGCATGGAGGGCCCAAATGTGAACCCAGGTGTTAGCAGTTCCTGGGCCATCTAAATGATGATTTCCTGTCTACACTGGGTGCATGTAGAGCAGAGACTCAGACACTAATGGTGTATTGCATGTATTTTCAATGGATGTTTTTATCTCTTGGATTTCTGTTTGTATCTGTTGCATGGATTCCATTTCTTTTCTGCATTGGGCATTTTTTACTTCTTTTTTCTATGCTCATCTATTCTTTTACCTATATCTTCTCCAATATCTTGGATTTTAAGCATCATTTCTTTTGTATCTGAGAGATTATTTTCTCTATAGCCTTTCCCCCTTGGTTTTACACTTCTGTTGCAATCATTTCAGAAAGTTCCAGTGTTTAACTCTCTCATTGTGTTCTGGGCTTGTTCTGGGTAGGCTGGGGTTCTGGGCTGCATTTTGCTTCTGTGTCTTGTCAATTTTTATTTTCTCTTTTTAAAATGATTTTCTTTTATATGTTGATGCTTGCTGACTTTTTATATCACTAACATTGAGGCTTCCATAGAATATGTCTGGTCTTCAGGGTTGTCCTCCACATGTAGATGGTTCTTTTTAGCTATCCCAAGAAACTACCTTTCCAATTTGTAAGGGATGCAAAGTTATTATTTGGCTTAGTAACTTTTAATACTGGGTTGTGGTGGTAATTATGATGCCATACAATCACAGTATTATCATACAGGGGAGAAGGACTGATTATAAAATGTATCACATCCTGTCTAAAGTAGTATAGTTAGTAATAACAACAGTTTCAAATACAGTTTCACTAATCACAAACTATGGTAACCATTAACCTGCTACCTCTGCATAGAGAAGCAAACTCTAAAGTTATATAACAAATCAAACATATAACACGTATTTTATGCTGTCATTTTGCCCTTACTGGAGTGGTTTTACCCTTTTTGGGGAGTTGAGGGTGTTAAGATGGTAGAGGGCAGGATAAAGTGATGAATGAGGTCAAGTATGTTAGAGACAAGGCTGGAGGTCAATGGATGATCATTCGAGTTTTTGGAAACTGGAGAACACAAAAGAGAAAGAATGAAATAGAATGTGATGGAGTAATGAGAAAGGGAAGAGACAACACTTACTCACTTCAAAGTTTAAATTCAAGAAATAGTTGAAGGGAGAAAGAGGACCAATGGAAGAAAACAAAAATGATAGATAAGAAACCTAAACGGTGAAAAAAATAATTAAGAAAGAGGAGAATGAAAAAGAAAGGAAAAAAAGAAGTGGAAGAAAAAAGTAGACTTGAGAAAGTGAGGAGAGAAAAGAAAAAATCCTAAAACAAAAATAACCACAAAATACAAGAAAAAACAAGATGACTTCTGACCAGCCAGGAAAGGGATAGCCAATAAGACAAACAAGGGAGAATAAAAGTAGTAAAATGCCTCTGGTGTTTATAGTTCTGTGGTAGTGTCCATGACAGATCTCAGAAATGTGCTATGTCCTCCAGCCAAGTTTGCCATGGGAATTGTGCTGGGTATGGAGCTGATCTTGGCCTTTGGATGTGAGGGTTGGAACTAGTCTTCTGTTGGAGAGCCCAACTGCTGGCTCCTTGCTCCGGCTTCAAAGACTTCCACATTGCTGATCTCATGGATAATGCTGCACTTCCAAACTGGCTATCCTGGGTGTCTTGGGTTCTGGTTTGTCTGCCAATCAGTATATTTTCAATGAGCTTCACTTATTGATTTCTACATGGTAAAGGTAGAAAACTCAAGCAGTCAAGTAGCATCTCTATTCATCTAGATTCCCACACCAGAACTCTGGGAGTGATTCTTCACACCTGTCCCTTGATTCTTTTCCATAGTTTACCTGAGGGTTTACTGATCCTTCTTCCAAAAAGGATCTTGAATTCTTGTGGAACTCTTCATCTGCATGTTCAGCATCTTCATCCTGACTCAGACCTCATCATCTCACGTATGAATTAAAAGTTGCTTTTGAATTTTACTTCCAGATGTTTCTCTTGGGCTTTTTCCTCCATTGCCAATGTGGCAACCATAGTAGTATTTTTTAAAACTCAAATTTAACCAAATGGGCTCACTTGCTTAACTGTCTTCAGTGATATCCCACTGTTTTTAGAAGGAAATTCTAAATCCCTTCCATGATCTTCATGAAGTAGCCCCTGTTTTGTCATGTAAATATATATTTACAAGTAAATATACTTGTAATTAATTATATTTTGGCTACTTGTTTAATGGCTATGTCTCCCACAGAAGCTCAAGTACCATAAGCACACAAGACATGTATATTTTGTTCATCCCCATATTCTCACTGGCTAGAATAATATATGACTGAAAAAGTGGGTTTTTTTGTGGGAGGGGTCACTTATTAAGGCAGGATCTTGTTGTGGCAGATGTGATGATAGAAAGTGAGGCCTGACCCCTAAAATATTGATCTGCTCAGCCCCACAGAGCTGATCTGGTTGGCTTTTTCTCAAGATATTCTGGGAGATTTCCCCATGAGAGATGTCATTCTGGCCACAAAACTTTTACTTATTCTTCCTGTGTTTAGAAAGGTGTTCATGGCTTCTAATATAATCTAGAGAAATAAAACTCATTATTTCAGCATCAAGAATAAAGAAAAGATGACCTAATACAACCAAAGAGCAGATGACTGTTCTTCTCTTTTAATTGAAAAGGCGGCATGCTTGGGTAATATATAATAACCATTCATCAGTGTGCTAACAGTGTTTGAAATTCTATTAGGTGACATGATGAGGAAGCTCAAGATGGATGGAGTTGTTATATATTTGGTGTCTTGACTGTGCCTGCCAGAGCCTTTAAAGTCAGTTTAGTGGTCTATTAATGAGCCCAATTTCTTACCTTAGTCATTTTAAATCTCATCTGTCTATAACTTAGTATATGTTATTAGCCCAAATTCAAACATTTTATATCAACTATAATTCCTAGTTGTTAAACTGGTTTTGACATATTGGTGCCACATTAAAACCTTAATAGGTAGAATAATTGGCTCTCATAACAATTTGGAGTGAGAGGAGTCCATAAGTGAGCAGTGTTTCCAGGAACCTGAAGAGCTATGAACTAAGTCCCTCCAGCCCTCTACTGCATCTCCCCACCCCTACAGATTCCATTCTCACCCAGTTTCCCAAGTCAGCCTTATCTGCATCCATACAGAAGCCACTGAGCCTGGCATGCTTTGGGGGAAACATTTCCCAGGGTTTTCTAGTTGAACCTTTCCTCAGGAGTAGCTAGCCTCTATGTTGACTGTACAAATGATGGCCTCTAGATGTTCTTACTTCAGAAGGACAAGCCTGAGTCCACTCTCAGGGAGAAAAGTGATTTGTCAAGTTTCTTTGCAGTCTTACAGCTTTCCAAATCCTTCTTTTTATTTTAACAGAATGCATGAAAATCTACCTTCCCACTAATTTCTCTGCCTTTCCCACCTATGCGGGAAAACACCCTGAACTTCCACCGTAGGGCAATCAGCCTCTTCCCCACAGGATGGGTTCCTGGGCACAGATCTCCTTGAACTGTAATCTTGCAGCCAAGAGTCAGCCAAGCCAATGCACGTCTAAGTGTTAACAGATCAGATATCTGTGTTCCTGGGCTCTTGAACCTGTTTATCTTCCTTGCTTACCTGCAAAGTCTCTGGTGCATGCTGTATATCTTTGAGTGCTTCTCCCTTCTCTAATTGAGAGAAGTAAAGCCTTCTGGGGTGCAGTAAAACTGCTTTAGGAAGGCAAGAAACAGATGGAAAATAAATGGGTTCAGGTGCTCTGGAGATCCAAGTGCTGCTGTAGGAGGCAAGCAGGAGCATCTAAACAGCAAAAGCATATTTGACTTTTGTCTTTTAAATTTTGCATTGGGGCAGAGCAAGTTTCAAGGTGAAGAATCAGAGGATCTCTCCTTTGTGCAAATGACACACAGACTGGGTCTTGTCAAAGACAGTTGCTCTCTAAATTTCAAGAGAAATTTACTGGCTCTCACCTGAGTGCAGAGTGAAAGGCAGACCAGACCATATCTCTGATTCTTGACAAAAAAACTTTTCTCACACTTTGAGAAATGCTCCACAGAGAAAAAGGTTTTGAAAAGCTTTGGAAGACCCCAGGGTTGAGAGCCAGATAAAACCCAGTGCTGAACGAAATGCCTTGGACAAGTCACCTCAATTCCCAGAGCTTCAGTTTTCTGAAATTGGAGGCAGCACAACCTGTATTGAAATCTGTCATTCCCCACGCCGTGGTCATCTGCTTAGCCAGGTGATTGTTGACCTCCAGGACACCACCCCTCTACAGCCCTCCCAGCGCTCTAGATCATATTTCCCATGAATTTTCTAGGTAAAAGTCACTTTACATACCACTCTTACCCCTCATTTTTCTCTCCTTGCAGCTTTCATATTTGAGCATAGGTAAGTTTGAGTGAAGAGTGATAAGCCTAGGCTTATCTGTTTGGAAAGAAGAATTTTACTACTGAACCAAGAGTCTTAGTAAATGATGTCCTTGCCGCCAAGTGCTGGTTCCAAAGCACAATTGATGACACATAGTGCTCATTGTATGCTCCCTTTGTGCTGGGAACTCTGCTAAATACTTGGTTTGAATTTACTCATTTGATCCCCCAAGCAACAAAGTACTGTAAAGAGGAGCCTACTTTCACTCCCATTTTACCTATGAGCAAAGAGACCCAAGGAGGTTAAGTAACTTGTGCAAGAATCAGATAAGTAGAAAAGAGAATTGAAAGGCTGACCAAGGCCAATCATCTCCAATGCCTACATCCCTCACCATTATGAAATGCTGAGATCTGAAACAAAGAGAGGAGATTTGTCATGGCAGCCTGGGCTGTCTAGCTAAGAATAAATCCAGTCTCATGCAGAGCAACAGGTCTAATATAGTTTTACTGATACACACTCCATGCTGTAACTTATATAGAATGACTCAGGGCAATGGGAGACACATCCGCTGAGGTTTATTGCTTGGCAGTCTAAGATTTATGACTCACATATGGTGGTGGTATGTTTTTAACATTCCCCTTATGTATATTTTCTTAGTGAGATAGTACGTTTCTCAAAGATTGGTGTATACCTTTTTATTTCTCTTGCATGTCACTTACTTACAGCTCTTTGGGGCTCAGTAAATGGTTTTGATTAACTGCCTAAATTTCAGTGACTGTGCATGATAGTCATAGTGACTGCATTTGCAAAATGTAAAAGGGCTAGGGGCATGGTTCAGCTGCTTATGAATTTTATTTCAAGTTCTATTATTTTGCCCCTTCACCTGGTTCTATAAGGCAGCAAACCAACAGATGCTCAAAGTATATTTTTGAGTATTCACAATCAGCAAAGATCAGTGCTGGATACTGTGGGGACAAAGGCAAACAGCACACAGCTCTTGCCCTCCAGCAATTCAGAGTATAGAGGAAATTAAAGCAAATGATTTGCCACCAGAGGAGTGGCATTCTTACTGGAAGAATCTACAAAGGCTCCTAGGAGGAAATAGGTTTATCTAGATTTTCCAGAAGGGGAGTTGAATTGAGGGAATACATGGAATGAAAAAATTCCATAATTATTCCACTCTTGGTAGAAACTTAGGACTGAACTGATACATCTATCTTAGGAGAAAGTTTGTCTTGTTCTTACCTTGGGACTTTACTGAGGATGATTAGTTCTTCCAAAATGAATTCCATAGACTATAAGAAAAGGAGATCTCCTGTTCTCATGCCAAGGGGATTGAAGGACTAAACTCTTAAATTCTTTTTGTATGCAAAGCGGTGTGGTATGTACTTTCAGAAATTCCTCAGATCAACTACAAATGAGTCTAAGAGAAAAAGAGAAATCGAGTCTGAGAAAAAAAAGTGAACTATTCATGATGAAGTAGAGAGGTAAAGGAAAAATTCAAATTCAGGGCTGTCTGACGCTGAAGTTCATACATTTATATAAAGTATCCTTCATTTTGTCAAATTATCCAAGCCTCATCCTGCTGTGGGTTCCTGTTTATTCTTTTTTCTGATCACTGCATTTACAGAAAAAGAAAACCTTTAGCATTCAAAGTTTACTTTTATTCAATGTATATCAAAGTTTCACATCAAATGCCTATTTTTCTTTTCTTTTCTACCCCAAAGTTTTTCTTTTTTATTTTTTTAACTAGAACTTTTCAACCTTCTGTGATCTCTTTATAATTCCCTTCAGAATGCATAATTGTGCTCGATCAATTTGTTAGAGGCTTTTGAAGTGTTAAAAAAGCCACATTAAAATTATTTTCTTTCAGGTTTTATGTTAATGAACATAGGTGCTATTCAGAGCAAAGTCAGAGTGTCAAGGGAACTTTAGTTAAAGTTATTCATACATAAACTAAAAAAGGAAACATCTTTAGTAGAGGAAAAATACATTTAATGAGTAAGTACAGCACACAATTCCTCCTTTCAAAAATGTCAGTTCCTATTGAACCTCCATTTTAGATATCTTACAATTACTTTGTCAACAGAAGGTAGAACAGTGATGGATGACACACTGGTTCTTGAAACCAAACTTTCTGTGAGTTACTTAGGCTGAAACTAAGTGCTTTTACATTCCCGTCTTATTGATGATAGTGGTTTTATATTTATCACCCTGTCATTTCAGTTGACTGTATCAACCTCTCTGCTGTAAGAATATGGACACTAATGGAGGTGTGTCCTTAGTGCTCTGGAGGGTCACACACTCATTCCTGAGCACAGTCAGGGCACACACTGCTCTGCGTGGAAGCTCAGAGGCAGTGTTACCCAGTTCAAAAAGGGATCAGCCAAGAGGGACTTCAAAAGCCTTTGGAAAGTGCGTTCTCATTGGCTGTCTTTTGACTGTGACCCGTTCTTGTGGTGCTGCACACAGAGGCTTTCGGCTCTCACTAATGGAGCGTTACTATTTTGCAGCCTCCCCTATAATAGAAAGAATTCTACCAGGACCTTGGCAAGTCCAGGACCTGATTGCAACACTTTATTTATAAGAAATTCTGTCGAGAATCAATAATAGTCTTGGGTCTCAAGTTCTTTCTTTAATAATACTTTGATATGATTTGTCACAAGCTAGCCCAGAGTATCCACCAGATTTTATTACTTAGCTTGCAGCACAGTGTCTTATCTTTGAGTCATGAGATCAGCCATGGGGAGACCTTTAAAAAGCTATATTCTTTACTGTTTGGTTATTACAGAAAGTCTATATTACTCAATAATACCTTTTATAGGGTGTGCTGTCACATCTTCACACAGATGTTTAACCCCAATGTAGATATACTGGATGCCTGGAGGCCATTTTAGTGACATGGACATTGTTTTTCATGATTGGATGCCTGATGTATCAATAGTAGAGAAAACAGAAAACAAACAGAACTACACACACACACACACACCTGACTATCACTGTAACAAAAAAATGTTGACTTATTTTCCCAGCCTGACGTTTCTGACCAGATCTCATACTAACCATCCATTTTGACAGAGATTTTGTTTAGAGTCCAGAGTGTTAGGTTTTTATTACCTGAAAGCAGCAGAAATTTGGAGAAGTCAATTTAGATGCCTTTCTTGTGTGCCATCAGCAACCTGGGTTTCACTGTCCATCTCAATAGACGGGATCCCACTACTTCAGTAGCATGTTGTAAAGCAAAGGATCTAAATGTTTTATACTGCTCAGCCACGGAATTCATATTGTTATAGCTAATGCCTGTTTGTAAATGCTTGTGTCGTTACATGTTGTATTTACAAAACTATATATTGTCAACTCAGAGTTTTGTCTCTGCAATCTGTTTTCCCTCTTTGGAGGAAAATAGCAGAAATGTACTAATATGCACCACAGACAAAACACACACACACACAGTCACACTGAAACACTCTCACATACATACACATATACCAAGATTTTAAAATGGTAATCATTTTGAATTTTGAAATTAGAGGAAATGAGGGAGAAACATTCCTTGGAAAGTTATTATTTTAGATCTTTCATCTGTCTCCAAATTGGTACTAATTTTCAATGTAGATTTAAGAAAATTGTCGGTATGTGAGCAAACATTTTATTTAAAAAGTTTTCTGTTTTGCTCTTGTAGTGGCTGCTGCTGCTTTTGTCGAAGGAGGATACTCTCTTGGGCCCAGCTGGAGTCTCCAGCAGTGCCCACTCTGGCTGACAGAGCCCAGGACATGGGGGGTGAAGCTTGCCCAGGCTTAGCACGCCCCTCCTCTGCCCCAGAGACATCTACTTTGTGACTGTGCCTTGTACGATGTCAGCAGAGCTTGTAAAGCCAGGAGGCAGTGTGGTCACCCCTGCTGGCTGTGACAGTCTACCTTGAGATCTTTGTCTCCTCTCACAAGGCTGGGCATGCTTTCCAGCCCAGAGTCTGAAGAAACTTCCCATTCTCTGCACACACCCTGCCCTGTTTTGTGGCTAAGGGCCAGGGCGTGACAGATAGGCCTTCATTCCTGTACTGGTGAAGTGCAGCTTCCCTACCAAGCAGCAGTAAGAATGCCCAAAAAGCTTCCTTGATTACGCGTCAGAGCTTCTGGGTGACCTGCAGGATCACAACCAAGGCAGGGAAAGAGAATCTATGTTTGCTGAATACTCTGTGTCAGAATCTAAGGCAGCAATACACTTACCCATCCTGCCTCTACCAGGCAATTATCATGCCCTCCAGATGCATTTAGGAACCTGCGGGTGGAGGTTAGACAGGTGTTGCCATCAAATGGGTGAGTATAGGGCCTAGTCAGCAGAGTAGAGGATGCTAGGCTCCAAATTTCATACTTTTTGTACTAAAAACCATGCCACTAAATTACCATGCTACACTGTTAGCTTTTTGCATGTTAACATGTGTCTTGGTTACTTTTTTCTTGTTGCTGAGACAAAATACCCAACACCCAAGATTAAGGAAGGAAAGGTTTATTTAGCTTACAAGTTTTGGAGGCTTCAGTCCATATTTGGCTGGTTCTGGGGGACAGTGGCACATGGCAGAGGGCAACAGTTCATGGCGGCCGTACACAGCAAAGCAACCAGTGCAAGAAGGGAGGAATGGCAGCAGAAATGGCAGCCAGCAGCCTCTTTCTCTCCCTTACATATACAGACTATCCACCCTAAGGCGTGTATAGCTCTCACACCCATAATCCCAGCATTGGATCATGGATCAGTCACAAACTCTAAAAGTCAGCCAGAACTGCATGAGGATTTGGGGGACATGCAGACACAAACCATAACAACATGAATTGTGATGCCCCGGAATTCTTGCTTTCTTCCCCACTCACCAGACCACCCTGGCACTCTCCTCTTCTCCTGTGCCAATCCTACCTTCCTTTCAAGGCAAAGCTCAATGCCACCTCTTCATAAACCCCCTCCAATAGGTCCACTCATCCTAGTGTGTTACTTTTGTCTAAATTTTATTTATGAGATAACTATAAGCTCACATGCAACTTTAATAAATATTTGAGCTAGTTTTCCTCAGTTAAAACATCTTGCATAACTGTAGTATAATACCACAAAGAGAATATTGACACCGATGCACTCCACCATCCTATTCATAATTCACTGGTTTTTTATGTGCTTCTGTGTGTTTACATCTACTTTACTGCAATTTTATCACATGTGTAAATTTGTATGACTACAATCGACATGCAGATTTTCCTTCACAAATGTCCCTCACAATATCCTCATACACTCACAACCACTTGTCAACCCATCCCCTCCCAACTACAAACTCTTTGCCATTGCTAACCTCTTTGGCATTTTTATAATTTTGTCTACTCATGAATAGGATATAAATACAATTGCATATAGCATGCAACCTTTTGAGATTTAACTTATTTTGTTTCAAACCTTCTGGCTTGACAGGGGTAAAATTTTGTATGAAATCATATATTCACTTATTTATTCATTCATCTAAATTTTTATAAGCCATCTACAATGTACCAGATGCTGTCTGAGGTGCTGGAGATACAGTGATGGAATGAACTGGTAAATGTCTGTACATCCTATTTTTGATTTCTTATTCAATACACATATTGCCCTTGAGCCATTTCCTGCCTGAACTCTCATCCTAACAATAGATCACAAACTTCCTGGAAGCAGAGAATCCTTTATACAAGTTTGGCATTCATGTGTTTAAGTCTAAAGAGGCAAACCTTTACCAAACACATGAAACTTAGACTTAATGTGCAGGGAGGCATCTGTGGAGGTCACTTGCTTCCTTGTCCTACCAGAAGATCTTTAAAGGAAGAGATGCCATTGCTCTCTTTAACACATGGGGAAACCTTGCCTTCAGCAATGACTGTAAAAGAGATCTAGGTAGACCAGCTCTTGTCATCATCCCTTTATTCTTTAGTGCCTCTCATTCCCAGATGCCATACTGTCAGCCTTAACACCTGTCAGCACAGCAGAAGGTCAGTCTTGTTACTGGCCTGTGATGATTAAGCTTCATCAGGTCAACTCCACTGGCTCGGAAGCCACCAAGGGGACTGGTGGAACATATTTATGGGTGTGCTGGGTGGATTACAGAGCCACAACCTTGAGTACTGTATCTGGTCCTGCAGCCCTTCTCGGGTGCAGCTTTCCTGCTGTTTCCTGGCCACCATGCCCTAAGCAGCTTTGCTCCATCGTGCCCTTTGGTCATGATGTTCCTGCTGCCTTGGAGACAGCTGAACATGGACTTAGCCCATTGGAGCTATTAGCTAATTAAACCTCTCCTCATTTAAGTTTTGGTATTGGGTGCTGTGTTCCACCAATGGGAAAGTCAACTGACACAGGCCTGTGTGACAGATATTGAACATTTGCTAGATAAAGATCTACACACCGGGAAAGAATAAGGCCCCTCATCGTGTAAATGGCACGATTATCCTACTTCTGCCATACTCTTGGCTATACCTGATACTAAGCATCCTTTGTGAACCATGGTTAATTTTCTACTTGTGTAGAGGCTGCAGAGTAAGTTCTTTCCATCTTTTCAACCCTGAGGATCCTGTTAGATCCTGTAGGAGATCTTGCTTTAATCTCAATCTGTTCCAAAGCAGAAAAAAATGAACTTAGTGACTTGAGTAAAGGTTGATCGGCCTCCAGAAACAAGTCACCAGTAAAATCAGTCATATACCAAATAAACTTCCACTATGAAATGTGACTGTTATCATGTGCCTATGGATTTCTATTCTCTAATAAACCAGGAGGAATGAATTCTTTTGTGGTTTTTCTAGCTAAAAGATTTGTGAATACATAATTGAATTTCCCCAATGTAATTGTTTAAACTGAGTTATTTTGTTTTCTGCTACCCAATTACAAATCTATTGTCTCTTTATTATATAACAGTTATTGACAAAGAATGAAAAGTTAAAACCTGATTGAAGAACGTTATATATAGTTTACTATGTAAAGCATCTTGTAGAAAATCTAGGCTACACAAATAATTGATTAAAAAATTATCGCTGTTCTGATGGGATGTTCAGGAGAAGAATGAGGTTTTTACCTCAGCACCTCGAGGATACTGACTGGGAACAGTAATCATTTTCAGACTCTAAAGAGATAGACTGAATCCTTGCAGAAGGTGATACATGAGAATAATGAGAAGTGATATATTCCATGAATTTGAAAAGATTCTTTTATCCAATATGTCATCCGTTCAGAGGATGGAGTTGTGAGCAGCAGATGAAGCAAGCAAATATACCATCACAGTGAGGTGTAAGGACTTTGATGCCTGGCTATTGATGACTTCAATGACCTTGCTTGCTGCCCAATATACATTTTTCTTAGATTTGGTGTTTTAGGAATCGCAATTCCATGGGAAGGATGAAGTGGCCTAGTGGCAGTGAAGTATTTTTATGACCACAAACACACAAAGAAAATTTTAGTGCACAAAATGAACTTAGATCATGATTCAGTGGGGCATAATTTCAAGAGTAACTCAATCTCAAATAGGACACCATCTTCCGTATAAAATACGGAATTTCACTCTCTATCATTCAGGGTCTTCCCTGAACGTACTCTCTTGAGTACATAAACTATCAGAAAACATACATGTATGTATATATATAATTAGACTTCCCAGGATGATTCTTCTTTCTTTGGTTAGGGTTGGGGTGGGGACAAACATCAACCATCTGTGTCATGATGGGGGACTATGCCCTTTTGTTGGCCAATATATTTATAAGTCAGGTGGCAAATCTTGCCTTTGGCAATCTACATAGAGTTATATAGAAGAATTGGTGCCCAGTAATGAATTATTTGGTGACAATAGGTAGTGGAAAGGTTTAGATAAAAATTTCTAGGACAATAGCATAAATAAAAAGTCATTAGAGATATTTTTGGCAAGTTCTTTCACATACAATTTAAAAGAAAATAATTATAGCATTCCAGAAAATTATTAGAGACTTAGTAGGAAAAGTGAAATATTTTTAATCTTTTTTCTTTTTTGAGACAGGGTCTCCATATTTAGTCCAGGCAGGCCTTGAACTCACTATTAGCCCAGGCTGCCCTCAAATTCACAACAATCTTGCTGCCTCAGACTCCTGAGTGCTGGGATTACAGGCGTGTACCATGACACCCAACTGTATTTCCTTAGCAAGAATGTAATAATTCTACTAGTCCTTGGAGGGATGATAGTGAAAGAATAATGACATTTTTACAAAAGTTAGATCTGGAACTTACTGAGGTTATTTGCGATTTTAATAGAAACTAAATGTCTGTTTAAGAATAGGGCAAAAGCTAGTCTCAACTGATATTAATATAGACAAGATGAATGAAGTTTTCTGAACAGATGCCCCCATGTTGCATATACAGAGTGGTTATTGCTCTTATTGTTTTTATTACCATCTCTATCCAGCTGGTAGATTAAGAATATGTACCATAAGGGGCAAAGTAAGCCTAGGAGAGTAGTCCCAAAATGGAATAACCAGGAATTCATTACTGAAGATGCAATTTGAGTTGCCAAGTGCTTATTTTCACTCTAAACAATTGTAGGCGAATAAGAATATGCCACCAGATTTTGGGTGGGTGAATTCTCCATCCCTTGTGATAAACATCCCATATTTGCAGATTCCTTGTCAAATAGCTGGTTATGACTAACCTGAGGGATTGGATATTCTATTTTTTTTCTTTTTTAGTTACCATGCCTTTTGGTATACAAACACTGTATTAGGCACTTGATATGCAGTTCATCTTTCTAGTACTCCTATGATAGCAAATATTATTATCCTCTCTATTTTTTGAATGTTGGTATAAAAAGGGGAGAAGAGCTTCCGTTCCTACCTTCCCTGAGACTGTCCACCTGCATGCTGCTCCAGCCATAATCCTTTTGGGTATTCTTTCTGTTTTTATACACAACTAATTTAATCATACCTGAGATCACGACCTACTAAGATTCCAAGATAGAAAGGAATTAGGCCAAGTTTATGTGTTAGGCAATTTACATAGAATGACTCATATAAAAATTATACCTTAACATGATATCCTATCCCTATTATTATAGCTGAGAAAGAAGGTTCTCAGAAATGTTAGCTTACTTTTATAATGAAGACTTTGAAACCCACAAATGTCTAATAAAAGATAGTGTCAGTGGTCCATACATGTCTCTCTAGGTTCAAATCTCATACTTTTAATAATACTGTACGGCCTCAGGATACAAAAACAAAACTTAAAGGTCTCTATAAGCACTATCTAGTGACCCTGAAGCTGGTAAGAAAAGGAAGTGAGAGCAAACAGATGGTTCTATAGCTGTCTAAGAAAAGCAATCAGGCACTCACTATTTTTTAAAGGAAGGATGATGTGGGATGATATCTTCTTTTATACTAGTTCTTCAAGTGGATATAACTAACTTGAAACAACATAAACTTTTCTTTAAACCAAAACCACTAATGTAAAGTAGCCCTCTGAAGAGAGCGTTCTGGTAAACCAAGAACAGAAGAGATTTGGAAGGGGTGGGAACTGCATACTTTAGGATTAAGGGTAAGTTTTCATAGTGAAGTTATGAATATTGAGACCACTCCCATTGTTCCCATACTCTCATGCTTAACTTTACTCCCATGTTCAACTCCAAATGCTTACAGGAGAGGGGAAATTTGAAAGTCCCTTTTCGCAGAAATAGTTACTACAAATCTTCAGATAACACCAGTAAGACGTGTCAGTGAAAATCCAACCAGCCATGGTGAGCTAGTGGATTCTTATAGTACAAACAGTAAAGTGATAAAGTTTCAAAGGTAAGAAGATTTCTAAATTCATGTTTTACCTGAAAGCTACAGAAGGGTATGCCACATGAAACATAGTTGGAAAAAAAATTAAAAGGATCCAAGAGTGAAGAAAAGATGTCAAGCAAATACGTATGCATATTAACAGCAGTAACATTATAGGTGTTAAGCTCTGCTGCAAGGACTAGAGGCAGAAAGAAGTTATGTGTGTTTGTAGGTGCGTTTAAAGAAGCCAAATTTTTTTTGTACTATTGTGAAAGATCAGTAGGCAGGATTTCAGTTTGGGAAACCACAATATAGTTGTGCAGTGGTACTGTGGAAAAAGTATTGAGAACATGGCTGCTCTTAGTATGTAAGCTGATAAGCAAGGAATTAGTTGCTGTTTCCTGTTTGTTTCTATATGTAGGGCTTTTCGATGTGGCTACCTTTCTAAGCTATGCTCTCATATTGATTTGCTTTGCGTTTGTTAAAATATATATTTTTACTAATTCCGCTTGACCATTCCTGAATCTGTCAGGTTCCACCTCACTTCTGTGAGGCCTCCTCCTCGCTCTGTCCCTGAATAATCTGCAATGGAGCTGTCATGCACACGCACGTTTCCCAGAAAGTTAAGAATTTATTCCCCCTGTGGTGCTTCTGTTTCAATTCTGAGCACAGCAAAGACATGTTACATAACTTGGAGTTTCAGCAAACACCTGGAAATCAGGCTGTGTGTATCGCTCACATGAGACGAGACATGAAGAGATCGGTAGTGACAAGTGTTGTCACTTCTCTCTCTGACAGCAGGCAAGTGGCAAGCTGTGTATACAAGGTCTGATACCACGCTCTCAAGATGAAAAGAAAAGGCAAGTGAAAAATAACATTTCAACAAGAGCTTTCTCGGAAAATAATGGCAAATTACACGTGATTTAGCTTCGCTCTTAGCTTTTATAAAGACCCAAGGACTACTATGAACTGAGCAGTTGAGTCCTAATTAAGTCTCCCCTTGGTCATCTGCATTGCAGACCCAATGCTGTAGCTACATTTTAAAAAAAGAGTCATATCAGCCTCTATTTCAACTGTTCTTTTTCCTGCCTGGCTGTTTTTATTTTTTTTTATTTTTATTTTTTGGCAGTACTGAGGATCGAACTCAGGACCCTGCGCTTGCTAGGCAGGCGCTTATTCCACTGAGCTATATCCCCAGCCCTTATTTTTTTTTTAATTTCCCATTTTTTTTCCTTGAGTAAAAGGAGACTAATGTGAGTCATTAAGAATTAAAAAATAATTACACAATGGAAAAAAATTCAGATACATTTTAACTAGAGCCTAATTGAATGGGATTTGAACCCAGCACATCGGAAATATATAGCAGTAACTTTAGCCGTTAAATTGCATGGCCTTTGATTAAACTCAGTGAGAATTTAGAGGGATTATTTTGGCTGCTTGAAGACACCATGTTTTTTCCATTAGTGCCAGAGAAATATATTGAGGGACTAAAATATTACTAATAAAAATAAATGTGAAAGTTGTAAATTTCAAACAATGTAAGACCCATAGTTCATACCTGAGTTTCCAAATGGGTATGTGACATTTCATTAAGCTTAAAGCTGAAGACACACTGTATTATGTCTGACCTCTCTAAAAAAGGAACCTAAATATTTCCACAATTTGTCATCCTTTGGAATCTAACAATAATAAATCTGAGAAAGGGAAAGAGTCTCTCCTAAGCTAAGAGGAAGCCTTCGTGTACAGGCTCTGGCCTGGGTCAGAGCGAGGCAGTGCTGTTTCCTGAGAGTCCCCAGTCCCTGCCTATCAGTGGGTAGCTTTGCATCTGCAAAATGGGAACAGCAGAGTGCACAAGCCGGCATGGGAGACAATGTGGTTAACTCACTAAAACCAACACCCACATCACGCTTTTCTAAAAATAATAGTTCATGTTAAGAGAGAGGCAGATTGCCCCTGGGATTTGAGCTCATTGTCTGAGAAACAAGTGATTCCAGGTTAAACCACTAGGCCTCATGGCCTGGCAAGGAGCCCCTGCCTTCCACAGCGGTTGAGTCCGCCACCGGAGGGAGCTGTTAGGACTCTCAGTGGAGCCCAATCTGATGCACTGGTAGAGAAAGATAATTTTAAAATGGCCTGTAAGGATGACAGAATTTGAACAAAATCCCTTTTATTTATTTATGCCAAAATCTGTGTGAATGTAAAATGCCATCTCAATCATGCTGTATTTATGGTGTGGCTTTTTCTTAAAAAAAAAAAGGAGAGAAGGAAAGAAAGAAAGAAGCACGTTGGCTGGGAGCCGTCCCCACAGTGAGTCTGGTTCCTAGTGGTGGGCAAGTGACGGGAGCTTGCAGAGGATGGAAAAGGCTCCGCACCTGCCTGACCTGCCACAGTCCTGAGCCCCGACGCTGCTTGCCTGTCCTGATCCGGGCAGGCTTTAAAAGGCTTTGCTTGTCATTTAGTGCAGCTAGAAATCATGCCTGTGCCTCTCCGTGAATAGAGGGATGTGCGATATGTAAAATTCCTAAAGACAATTTTATTTATAGCTGTTGCAAACAATGTTTATACAAAGTTTATTAAATATGTCACCCCCATTGATTTATCCCAGCCAGTCTCTTCAATCACTAATATTTATGTGATGGGTTCAGTTGCAACAATTATTTTATATGCTGTAGAGTATGTTATAACTAGGGATTCACCCTGGCAATTATATCAAAGATAAAATGCTTCCCAAAGACCTCTGGGCAGGCCAGGAAGTATATTATTGGACACAAGGTGGTTTAAACTGGATGCCACAGCACTAAATTTAGAGCAAAGAATGTGGAGCATCCTATGCTTAAAAATTAAAGCTAGTTTGATGTCCTTTGTGGAGTTCCCTTGTTCCTGGGGAGGAGTGAGCTTTTTTGCACATTCTCTTTTCCATCGCCAAGCCTTGGTCCTGGAAATGCTTTCCTTGTATTCTCTGTGAATTTCCTTTGGCTCTTATACCTCAGCAGCATTTATCTAGCGCCCAAAGTGGGAGGAAGAGCCTGCCTCAGCCATTTACAAACACCTACAAAGGAAACTAGACACATGTTACTCGCGGTGAGGAGCTGGCATCTGCTGTGAGCGGTGGAAGTATTGTTCACAAAGAAACCAGAGTTCTCTAAAAAGCCCAAGGTAACCACTGAAACTGTAAGAAGACAAACTCAACAGAGCAAAAAAACCCAAAATTACTTAAAACCACAATTGAAAGCAACTTGTGTTTCCAAAGACTAAGTAGGCTTTTGTTTGGCAAAATTGACAGGCCCACTTTGGTTCAGAGAGTGAGGCCTCAGGGCATGGTAAGAAAGTAGAAGTACAACAAAGAGGTAGCTAACCTGTTCTGCAAAAGAAGTTAGCACTGCTTGCAGGCTGAGGTTCACTGTAGAAAGAAGAGGGGAAGAGTTTGGGATTATTGCAAGAGAAAAGAATGTGAATAGCCAGTGGGGGAGGGTGATGACCAAGAAATTCTGTGTGCAGTAAGCGGGGAATGACCCTTCAGCCCAGGTATTTGTCATGTTCAGTTTAAAGTGTTTCTCTCTCTTGTAATGTCAACTTTTTGCCTTTTCCCCAGTTCCAGTGCTTGGAAGGGAGAACTCCAGGCGGAAGTAAATAGTTTCAGTAAAGTACATAATGATAATCGATAAACAAATATTTTGGTTGAACCAGGAATGTAGACAGAAGTGTTTGATCCAGACTCACCTTGACTTCAAGAATGTCTAGAGAGACTGGGAAGGAATTTTACTAAGAGCAGAGGACTCATTTTAAAATAATTTAAATCTCAGGGAACTAAATGAACTCCCCACCCCCACCTAAAAGTCATGTAACATTTCTACAGCTTGAAGAGCTTCTTCCATCAATAAGATGCTATTTGGTTCTATTTCCCCCTTTTGTTTAAGCATCAATTTGTCTTTGTGTCTTGTAAACATCCATTTCTTTATTTCTCCACAAACTAAATCTTCCTCATTAAGTACTATTGGATTTGATTTTAAGGCTGCCTTCTTTAACAGCCTTTCTGATGCTAAACAGTACCTGCCACAGAACTGTTCCGCACTTTGGGTTCCGTACTGGTTCTCTAAAACCAGTCACTTCCACACATATTCTATTGAATATTTGAAAGTTTTGTGGTCACCTCTTCTTAAGAAAGCCATTTCTGATAAGCTATATTATATGAAGCCATCTATTAATTATTTTTTGAGTGAGGCAGGCATCACACTGCAAGCAGGGTGAGAGATCCAAGAAAGATCTAGATCTTTGGAGAGTTTGCATCTTAGTGGAGGAAGAAAGTAAATTACATTTATCTGAGTTAAGAAGCAACACAGACTGATTATGATATTTTCTGTTCAATGTAACATTTGGTGCAAAGAAGAGAGACTTCAAATTGATTGTAGGAACTTGAAATTGGCCTTAAATGCTCACAGGACAGAGTTATTCATGAGGAAAATTGAGACTTGTGGAGCTAAAAGAAAAGATTAAGTCCATAATATTAAATTGGTATTCTGAAGAAAATATATAATCAATTTAAGGGATTTATAGTTATATGTGGTACAATGCTATAGTATCCTTTCATACTATTCCTCTGGAAATCCTGGTTTACAACACTTGATAACGAATGCTCATTCAGAGCCAGCTGTAGTGACACATGCCTGTATTCCCAGCACTGAGGCAGGAGGATTGTTGGGAGTTCAAAGCCAGCCTGGGCTACAAAGTGAATTCAAGACCTGCTTGAACTGTGTAGTGAGACCTTTTGTGAGTCTTAAAAACACAAAAAGAATAAAAAGAGGACTGCTCATTCAGGAAAGCCCCACAGGGCCAATATTTAGGATAATACTGCTGACAGAACAAGATTCCCCAAATTTGTCTGTCCTATAGGACCATAATGGTAGCATGCTTGGGGACCTACTTTATATATCCCCCCCAGATTCCAAGTTCCATTGAATTGCAGTCTGCATTGTTATCTAATTACCACAATTCCTTGGTATATGAAATCATAGTGGAATTTCCTTGGAATTATATATCTTAAGCCATGATCACATTCAATGACTTGCAGATGCTTTAACAATGATGGTCCACTGAGTAAGGCATTACTACAGATTACCTTCCCTTTGATTTATTACAATATTGTATGGGGTACATTACCAGTAGAAGTATTACCCTAGCCTTCTATAGCTGCCTATTTATGAGATCTCGAGGCCACTTTCTAAGAAAAGGAAGCAGCTATTCTTTTTGTTGACAGAGAAAGTTGTGAGCAATGTCTGCCAGGCTCCAAGGGAAATCCAGTACAGCTCTGCAGTCCTAGAACAGGTGTGCATCCTGTCCTGGCCATGTTATAAAGGTCCACGCTCTACAGCCTGTGCATTCCTCTCCTGAACACAGTGAGCTGGGAAAGAGAAGTGGTCACATGTTCCAGTCTGCAGCCTCTTGGCCTGTGGCTGGCGGTGCATGTGATCCTGGAGCCTGAGACACAGACCTATACAAAACTAATTGTTCATGTGATTTCCTTCCAGAGCCACTGCAGATGTCCCTTTCTGTAACAATTTAATTAACACTTTAAAATAATGATGCATTAATTAATGCCAAATTACAATGAAAATCCTGGAGAATTACACTTTATTTCAACATTAATACAAAATGAGTTCCTCCTGGATAATTTTTCTTACAATGAATACAAAAAGAGATAATACTAATTAGGCCATCAATTTAAATTTACCATCATTTCAATCCATGTCGTTTATCTGTTTCCTAGCACAAAACAATTATGCCCTGCCATACATTTGTACAGCAATAGGGATGTCTGCATAGCAACCAGACCTTGGTCATCTTTAGGGTTGTGTGATATGAGTTTGAATTTTGCATTTTGTATCGCAGTTATTGAAAACAATATGTATGTGTGTGTGTGTGTGTGTGTGTGTGTGTGTGCATGAGAGAGAGAGAATCTTAAGTAAAATAAAATGTTCTGACTTGAATGAAGTATAATACTCTGTCTTATAATAAGCATGGCACAGGACATTAAGCTTTGCCTCTGAAGATGCATATAATTCATTTATTTCCACTCTAAGGGTCATAACCCAGGAGTTAGAAGATCTGTAGCCTCGGCAGGGTCAGACGTTCATGAGACCTAAATCACACCTGCCCATCTCCAAAAGTGACACCATCTGGACCTGTCACAGGTCATGTTCGCTATTTTAATAAGAAGATGCTCTTTTCATTATCAGCAAGGGAGAAGGACTCCAGAGGTTAATTTTACAATGTTTACTGGACAAGGAAGATGTGTTGGTGACTCCTCTACTGCAACTATTTCCTTTGTGAAGTGGCCTTTCTCCCTTGCCTTTCACCTTGAAATGCTCTTAGTTCCTAGGACATTTGAGATGTGAAAAACATTTTATTTTTGAGTCAAAACACCCTGCCTTAAGACCTTTATGTAAAATATTTAAAATTTTATTCTGTGGAAGTATTTTAGTAGTAAGGCAACATGTTAGGGCACATTCCTCAGGGCTTATTTTCATATTATACCCTTTTGGACAAAGGACTCAAAGGTACTGGGGTCCTTACTTCTCATATTTAGGAATGCTGATATATGTTTTGCCAAAGTGCCCTGAAAATATTTATAAATGCATATGGAAATTTTCCAGCAAAACAAATACTCTTCTAACAATAAGACTCTAACTTTCAGAATGGTTAACAGGAGAGTGTGGTCATGACCCAGGCACCTCGGGGCATTTTCCTGGATGTGCTGCTCCACTCAGGCGTCAGGCTACCCACACACCCCTGCTGAAGATCTCTTTACTCTTGTATTAAAGGACAAGGGAAATTGGGCTCCGTGAGTTTAGTTTTCTCATGTTCGGCATCAGCTATGGAAATTTCTGCTTGCCCAGGTGTTCTCAAAGAAAGCAGGCAATGGGCCTAAATGAAGTCTGGCAGAAAGAAATTAATTTTAAAAAATCAATAAGTTCTGTCTTTGTTTTTATGCAGCTTTAGGGGAATACATAGCAGTGACATTTACCTTGGACTATGTCTCCATGCCTGAAACAACAAGAACACGGTGGAGTGGATCAGGCAGCATGGGTCATCCATCGCACCATCTCAGCCTGGTTGACTGCCAGGCAGTACATGATGAAGACAGTTGAAAACTTGACCATGCAGAGCTTTCTGATATACAGTTAAGCTTCAGCTATATATCCCTTCCAGAGGTATCAGAAGGACGTAATTCAATATGTTTTCTTCATTTGCACCTGTGGAGTTGTTCATGAAGCTGGTAAAATCAGGAAGGGAGCTCATTATGTTTATTGTTAATTAGATGCTAAAGATTTCTTGAGATGATACTGGAAATTAGAGGGCATGTAGTCCTTGTGCTGCCCATCACTTTAAATTATATGTGTTGTTTTTTTCATCCTTTCAGCAACACTTCTATCCTCTTTCTCCCCAGCCCCTTACCAGGAAATAATAATAAAGACTGTACAAGCTTAGGAGCATTTTAAGATGAAACTGTTAGAGGAAGATATGGATTATGTCATGTCACAGGCAAATGAATGTTTCAGGTCAGTCCTTTTAATAGCCTCTCAGTAAGATTATTATAAAAAGAAACTACTTAGGTTATTTCTTGCAGTTGATATAATCCTTCTACTATCAGGTTTATTTTGAAATAATTGGATAGTGAATGTGATGGCTCTCAAATATTAGTTTATATTAGGTTAGGAATAGCAGCCTCATGAAGAAAAATAGCAATCCTAGTTATTGAATAATATTCCTTATTTTCTCCACCCACATTCATCAAAACACAGAACCAGCCAGAACGATGGATCCTTGTGGTTAAGTGTGAGCACTGAAATTAGGCAGGAATTCAAAGCCCAGCTCTATCTTGGGCAAGCTACCTGACCTCTCTTGAGCTTCAAAGTGAAGATAATAATACAAGTGATTTTGAAGTTTGAATTAAAGTGCTTAAAAGTGTTTTACACACCTAGTCTGAGTTCCAACGGGTATTTGAAAATTCATTCATTTGTTCTACCAACATTGATTGATCACATAATGTAGTAACACTCACAAGCCTCTGGCAATGAAAAGAGGAAGAGAGTCTCTATCCAAAAGGATCTCAGTGTAGGGGCTCATCTAAGCACAAAAATAGGTAATTAAAATATATTGTGCTATTATAGATGTAAGAACAAAATGTTATGAAATAAAAAATATGTAGAGACTAAATCTGAGGAATTTGGAGAAGGATCTACATAGTACATGATATTGGACTGAAATGCACCAAACAATAATGACAATACTGTTATAAGAAGTAAGCACAGATGTAGGTAAGCAGTGGTTTCCTTATGTGACAAAATATCCTGTGTGTTTGGATATGGCCCACTTAGACCCATAGCAGTTGTACGATATCAGATTGTTCAGACAAGACTGGATATAAATTATCTAACAACATACTTATTCTAACGTATAATTCTGGACAGTTTGATAGATCGACTAAAACCCTTAAACTTTTAGGTTTGCCTTCCCACAGACCTTCCACTGTGCAGACCACAAGACAGAGCAGTTAACACTCCTGGGTCAAAATAATGAGCCTATTGTGCTGTGTCTGGGATTTATCTTAGGGGAACTGGTAGGGATGTGAATGAAGATTTTGTTATGAGTAGATTTCTATGAAGATGGAAAATTAGAAGGGATATTTCATATCCCTGCCCAAAATAAATCATGGAGATATTAAGAAAAAAACTTGGAAGAAAATTCTAAGAACAAAAATGTAACAAAACTGCAGGAATCTCATAGAGGAACGTAAAGGACTTTTGACTTTTAGCTTTGCAACTTGACTGAATGCAGTATGTGTGTGGCTATAAAGGGTGACTGGATATGGCAGTGAACACATGAACTGGAGATGCAAATTTTAATTTCTGTTCTTACTTTCCTCCTATTGTCTGGGAATCATTAATACCTGTCATTTTGCTCATGACCCAGACTGGATATTTGGGTCTGAGTGTAGAATCATGGTAGCTCTGAAAAAATCCATGAGGAGATGAAGAATCAGAGTGAATGTGTTTCTATCCTCCAGCTCCCTTGGGGCATTCATGCATGTGCCGCTGCACACTGTGCCTCAAGACTGATGGACTCTGGGCTTGGGAGTTGGCCTCCTGCCATTGGTGCTTCCAAAACCCTTTCTCAGAGATGTTGCTGCAGCAGAAGATATGGATCAACAATGACTAGGTGTTTGCCCAAGTGCTGACTCTTGGCTCACACCCTTTTCCTCTGAAACTTCTCTGGTGCAACAAAACTAGAACTTTGGTACCTGAGCTCTTCTACTGCACAGACTGCAAGGCAGGGCAGTTAACACTCTGAACAGAACTCATGAGTCAAAATTATGAGCTTGCTATGATATTCAAGAACTTAACAGAACACATATATGACACGAGGCAATAAGCATTTTCTGAACACAAAATTTTTGGAATTGGTGGACGAATAATTTAAAACAAGTATGGAAAAATGTATGGAACTGGAAAACAGGACTGGGGATGGTAAAAATAAGGTAAAGAGTCACAGTTGCACAGCTGAAGAGAAAAACGAATGATCTGAAAGATCAGATCGAGAAGCTCTCCCAGAAGGCGTCAGAAAAGAATGAAAGGGTGGAACACAGAAAAGCAAAGAATTATAGAGGACAGAAGTGCCATTGTCTGGATAGAAAGAGTCTCAGGAAGAAGAAGAAAAATAGGATAAACTATTTAAAGTAGTAATAGAGGGCTGGGGATATAGCTCAGTGGAATAAGTGCCTGCCTAGCAAGCGCAGGGTCCTGAGTTCGATCCCCAGTACTGCCAAAAAAAAATAAAAATAAAAAATATAAAAAAAATAAAGTCGTAATAGAGAAAAGTGCCTCTATATTTGAACAGTGAAAGACCCAAGAATGAGAAGGACTTACAGAACACCAAACAAGAGAGATAAGGGAAACCTCACAAGGGAATAAATAACAAAGATAAAAAGTAAAATCTACTACCTCCCAGGAAAGAGTAGTTCACTTTCAGGGAAAGGAGAGTGAGATTAGTAGATTTCTCCCTAACTGTACTGGATGGAAAAAAACAATAAAGTAATAGTTTTGAAATCTTAAAATTTTTATTATAAAGGCCTTTACTGTGGCATTGCTTGTGATAGCAAAATATTGCATGACCTGAAATTTCATGCAATGACATATCATCAACCATTTAAAAGTTCTGATGCAGAAAACTATACAAAAACTTAATATGTTTGCAATAAATACACTGATGTGTGAGTTAAAGAGATTTTGCCCAGGTTCAGGTTGATTCCATTTTTACTTAAGTATAATGACTCAAGGAATATATATATATATATATATATATATATATATATATATATAGGTACTTTAATTTCTATCTCTTTCCCCTTTTGAGGAGTGAAAGAGTTGAGATAAGGTCTCACTACATAGTGCAAGCTGGCCTTGAACTTGTTTATGTAGTCTAGTCTGACCTCAAACTCACAGCAATACTCCTACCCCAGCCTCCTGAATGCTGGGACTCTAGGCGTGATTTAATATTTGCTTTAATTTTTATTTCTGAGATAGGATTACATATACAATTATTTTCTTTTTTCATTTTTCCACCATCCATATTTTCTCTGATGATTTTTTACTATTTGTAAGAAAAAATTATACTTAATGGATATAATTCTGATAGAACTCAAAGCCAGGATAGTTATTATTGGCACCAATTTTAAACATGAAAAATTGCTACAAAGGTCTGAGTGGAGTGTCACAGGCTGGAGTTACAGCAGTGGCAAAGGCATAGATCCAGGGGGATCTATTGCACTGACACCCAAGAGAAATTAACAGGAATGGAATAGCAGTGGGATACGAGACATGTCAAGGATCACTGAAGTTTCTAGCTTCTCTGGTATGTGACTTATTAATTCCTAAATTTAGGCTTGAAAGCACTATTAGGTAAACTTTTCTAAAAAAGTGTTGTTATACAAAAGGCAGGTATTTATACAATGTATCCAGCAGCTCCTTCTATGAAAGCACTTTTGAAGCCCATTTGTAGGTATGCCTACATTGTGAGCCACAGATATTTTATTTTCAAGAAAAACATGTTCTACAAACTCTTTCCCCACCTGTGTCATTAAGCAAAAGCAATTGCTTTATTCACCACTAACCTCTGCCTGAGTTCTTTTGAATGCGGGTTCAAAAGCACATTCCATGAATATATCTTTTTCCCATGTGTGTTGAAACCTGCTGGCAAAATATGTTATTTCATACTCCTATGGAAAAGTGGGCCAAGAATAGACAATTCACAATGGAAACTAAGAACAAATATCCATAAGAAAAAATGTTCAACTACCTTATAAAAATTAAATCTCATTTAAAAATGACAAAAAATACTCTTTTAGAAAGA
This sequence comes from Dinomys branickii, assembly GCA_004027595.1. Taxonomy (NCBI): domain Eukaryota; kingdom Metazoa; phylum Chordata; class Mammalia; order Rodentia; family Dinomyidae; genus Dinomys; species Dinomys branickii. The sequence continues at coordinate 1,703 of PVLD010012903.1, read as the reverse complement.
TAATGCACAATAGTGGCTGGATATTATTGAGATTAACATTTTCTCACAGAATTTGCACACTTCTCAAAAAACCTTATATATGAACAACATTAAAACTACCTTTTGCTTTTCTGTCAACTCAGAATTCTACTTCTAGAAATCTACATTAAGAAGATGATTGAGGATGTACTTAAGGATTTAATTAATATTTGAGATGAACAATCATAAAATAGTGGCCAACAGAAACACTTCATCTTCTGAAACATAAAATAGGAAGATAAAATACATGTAGTCAAGGAATTTCTGAATGCTAGAAATAATACTGGCATGAGAAATAATGCTGAATGTCAACAAATGGGATCATATGAAATTAAACAGCTTCTAACAACAAAAAAGGCAACCAATAGAGTGAAGAGATAATCTACAAAAAGGGAAATACGTTTTCCAGGACTCGTTCAGACAGAGGACTAACATAAAGAGTGCAAAATATTGGACTTCTCCAAATAAAAGGCCCAATCAAAAAATAGGCAACTGAAATGAATTGACACCTCTCAGAAATACAAATGGCCAGTAAATACATAAAACAATGTTCAACATATCTGGCTATTTTATAAATGCAAATTAAAACTACATTGAGATACCACCTTGCCTAAGAAAGAATGTCTATATCAGCAAATGTAATAATAATAAATGCTGGTGAAGTTCTAAGGATGAAGGAACTCTTCTGCATTGTTGGTAGGAATGTAAACTAGTACAACCACTGTGGATATCAGCTGGAGATACCCCATAAACTTAAAATAGAAATTCCATTTGACCCAGCTATTCCCTGTATAAATATCTTCCCAAAAGATACTTAAGAATTAAAATAATTATATTACAGGGATACATGCATACCCATGTTTATAGCAGCATGATTCATAATAGTCAGATCTCGGAAACGGCATATGGGTCTGTTAACAGTTGAGTGGATAAGGAAAATGTGGTCTTTATATATTATAGAGTGCTATTCTGCCACAAAGAAAGATAGACTTGAGTCATTTGTACGTAACTGGATGCAACTTGAGAGTACAACATTGATGAAGTAAGTTAGACACACGAACTTAAATATTGCTTTGTTTCTATTATATAAACTCAAAGCCATGATAGTTATTATATATATGGAAAGATCAAATGGGAAAGTAAAACTCATATATATGGGTTTCTCATATAATAGGAACAAGGCAGTATTTACGCTTCTGTGAAATTATGTGAGAAATTCATATATATATGTATATATTACATGAGAAATTATTATATAACATGAGAAATATATATTATATGAGAAATATATATATATATAGAGAGAGAGAGAGAGAGAGAGAGAGTAAAACATACAATAGATAACTGAGATGATAGATTGCTAAGAGCTGAGAGAAATTCAAATAATTCCTCAAATTTCCTATTCAATATTATTTCAAAAATATTTTAATATAGAGTAGATCCAGGGAAGATGGCGACCAGGTGAGCAGCAAGGGAGCGAACCTCCTTAATAAACACCACCAGCTCGAGACAGACTTGGCGAGCGTGAATGCCGGGACCTCGGCTGGGAAGTTTGAACTGGGTGTATTTCTCTGAGATGCCGGGGGAGATGTGGTAGGGCGGACCAGGCTGCCGGGGCGAGACGTGGGAAAGCCCCAGACGCTGGGAGCCAGGGACGATCCCCGCGGGGAAGAAGCTGGGCTCGG
>PVLD010012902.1:7134-58337 GCA_004027595.1 Dinomys branickii | reverse complement strand
TAACATAATTTATTCTATATAAATCTGTTATAATTATGATAAATAAATATATTTAATATAATATATTTGTATATTTAATATATAATTTTATATAAATTTATTTCTTTATAGCTAAATTTATATATATAAATCCAGAAAATGAGAACATATAAATGAAATCTGTAAGTCTTTTTGTGTATGGCTTCTTTCACTCAGCATAATGCTTTTAAGATTCATCCATATTGGTTTCATCCCAGTAGTCTTTTTTTGTCATTGTGGATTAACATTCCATCACATAGAAATATCACAGTTTATTTACCTATTGACTGGTTGATAGATATTTGATTTGTTTGCAGTTTGGGGCTATCATGGATAAAACTGCTATGAATTTTTTCATACTGTAGCAGAAAAACCAATATCAAACCAGATGGAAAACTTGGCATCAGAGTTAGAAGGCATCTTCTACTACGCTAGTGGGCTGGGGACCCAGAAGTTCAAATCACCAGCTCAGACTCAGGTTTTAGTTGAGTTTAAATATGGTTTGCGAGTGGGAAGTACAAAGCTGGTAACAGGTTATTACATGACTGGTTACATGGGATATAAGAATTATGTCATATTTTGTCAGACAGGTTTGTACAGGAATGTTCTGGGGGTGCTGTCTGAGAATTGTACATAAAGTTGAAAGTGTCCTTCACTGTGCCAGTTTCCCCCAAATATGACAGCCTTAAAGCCCTTGAGAGAAGTTGGAATCACTGTGTTTAGTTTTGTTTTGTTGGGTGCTAGGGATTGAACCCACAGCCCAGTGCATGCAAGGCAAGAGCTCTACCACTGAGCCACAACCCCAGCCCCACTGCATATTTTTAAAACACAAGCTGGACACAGGCAGTTTGACCCACACATTATTAACAGGGAACATCTGGGCGTAGGCAGTCAAGGTTAGCTCCATGACAGGAAGCTTGAGCACAGTTACAGGCTGTGAACTGATTTCTAACTTTTGTTGTAATATGCTGACAAGTCTGCTATTCTGTAAGTGTGCCCTAGCAATACAAGTCTTTGTGTAGACACATGCTTACATTACTCTTGGATATCTAGTAGTGGCATGGCTAAATAATATAGTTAAACATACATTCAAGGGGCTGGGGATATAGCTCAGTGGAATAAGCGCCTGCCTAGCAAGCGCAAGGTCCTGAGTTCGATCCCCAGTACAGCCAAAAAAAAAAAAAAAAAAAAAAAAAATCTCCTGTATAACATACATTCAAACTTATTAGAAAGTCAAGCTATTTTTCAAATTTTCACTGCCATTGTGCGCTCATGGGCAATTTGAAAGAACTACTGTATTTTCCCCAAAATAAGACCTAACTGGAAAATAAACCATAGCAGTATTTTTCAAGATGCTCAAAAAATAAGCCTGACCCCAAAATAAGTCCCATTTAAGACCATCAGCTGGATGGAAGCATTTAGTACGTCTGTTGCAACACATGACAGATATATTGAATTATAAAAAGTTACATTGATATATAACTGAATATAAATAAATATTACTGACATTAATACCTCAAATCAATCATAATATAAATTAACATTTGTAAATACCCAAGCAGGTATCTTTAGTTTTTAAAATAATTTATTATTATTATTTTTTGAGACAGGTTCTCACTGTGTAGTTCAGGCTGGCCTTGAACTCACTATGTAGTGTAGGCTGGTTTCAAACACTTGACGATCCTCCTGCCTCAGCCTCCCAAGTGCTGGGATTACAGGCATGCACTACCATGCCCGGCCTAGAATTTGTATAGCTTTAGATATTTAGTATTGAAATGTTTTTCTGAATGAATTGAACTCTTATGAGATTTTTTTTTTTTTTTTTTTTTTTTTTTTGTCTTTTTGAGACAGGGTCTCACTACGCAGTTCAGGCTGGCCTTGAGCTAACTTTGTAGCCCAGGCTGGTCTGGAATACGCAACAATCCTCCTGCCTCAGCCTCCTGAGTGCTGGGATTACAGGCGTGTGCTGCCACACCCAGCTCTCTATGAGATTATTTAAAGTTTCATTTTTGTTCTTTTTTTTTTGAGACTTTGTTTTATGTTAATACCACCACTTATTTTCTTTTCATTAGTGTTTTCATGGTATATCTTGTTTTCATCCATTTCCTTTCAATCTGTGTTTTAAGATTTTTTTTTTTTTTTTTTTTTGAGACAGGGTCTCACTATGTAGTTCAGGCTGGCCTTGAACTCACTCCAGCCTCAGCCTCCTGAGTGCTGAGATTACAGGCATGTGCCATCATACCCAGCAATGTTTTAAGATTCAAAGGATTTTTAAAAAATAGGTAGCATGTAGTAAGATGTGACTTTTTTTTACCTAATCTGTCAACGTATTCCTTTGTACTATAGAGTTTAAAAGAATCTAAACCATTTACTTTTTTTTTTTGGTATCGGCATTCGAACTCAGGATTATGCTTTCCAGGCAGGTGCTGTGCCCTGAGCTGCATCCCCAGTCCAAACCACTTACTTTTAATATGATTATGAAAGTGGTTTAAACATGTTTTCTAGTTATTTCATGTATTTTCTTCTGCCTTTTTTGTTCTTTTTTTTTTTTTTAAGTTCTAGGGGTAGGGTTTCTGGGGATATAGCTCAGTGGAATAAGTGCCTGCCTGGCAAGTGCAAGGTCCTGAGTTTGATCCCTGGTACTGCAAAAGTAAAAAAAATAAGTTCTAGGGATAGGATCAAGGATCTTGTGCGGTAGGCAAGCACTCTACCACTGAGCCACACTCTCAACTCTGCCTTCTTTTGAATTAAAATTTTTTTTTTCTTGGTTTGGTTTGAGACAGGGTCTCCCTCTGTAGTCCATGCTGGCCTTGAACTCACTATACGGTTGAGGCTGGCCTTGAATTTGTGAGATTTTCATGCCTTAGCCTTTCTAGTGCTAGAGTTAAAGGCAAGTGCTACTTTGTCAGACTTGAATTAATTTTTTTTAATTTTTTTTTTTTTTTGTCTTTTTGAGACAGGTTTTCGCTATGTAGTTCAGGCTGGCCTTGAGCTCACTTTGTACCCCAGGCTGGTTTCTCACCATTGTACAAAGTAGTATTATACTTGAAATTATGTCTGTTTTCATAGTAACACTAACTTGACACTGGTTAAGAAAAACTGTAATGTAGGCAAGGGCGCTTTAAACTGACAGTTGACTGAATTATTTACAATGAAGTTAGGTGTTCCAGGTTGAAAAGACTTGTTGACAGGGCATGTTGATTGTTAAAGACTTGTGTCCAGTGCAGTGTGACCAAAGTTTCAGGGCTCAGTAAACAGGAATAGGCAATAATAAAATCCTTTCATAACTACTCACACAGAAACATCCTAATATTTTTACGGAGGAAAAAAAAGTGAACATTGTGATTTACTGATTTCCTTTTAAGTCACCAATGTATAATTAGTTGTCGTTATAAACAAACTTTTTCCTAGTAAAATTGAGTAAGTTCTAAGAAGCAGCAGGAGGCACAACAAAAATATACTTTACAGCCCTTTCTTCCCTTGCTGACGTTAGGTTTATTGTTCGAAAAAAATTCATTAGTTGCAATAACCATACGATTTACCATTAGAATGGCAACTGAAAGATTTATTCTCTAGAACAATGGAACATGAGTAGTTTAGTACTGCACTCTAGTTGCCCCTACTGAATTTGTACTTTAAAATGTTCACAACCTGCCAGCTTCACGAAATGTAAATGCCCCTGGTTTAAAACAAACGTTCCGGATAAGCCTGAAAGTGTAGCTTTTGGTAAACAAAATGAGAAATAGCGGGTTTTTTTTTTTTTACGTTATCTGATGAGCTTATATGAATGGTATAGTAAGACTTCTCTAAGCAGCGCTCATCCAGAGAAACCGTACTAACGAATCTTCCGTGCAGTGGTTTCCAAAGTACTGCTGCTCTCCGCGCGGTCCGCGCTCCGATGCGGTTGCGTATGCGTAAGCGCTTCCCGCTCTCACCAGTCGGGCTAACTTTTAACTGCCATCTGGTTTCTAAATCCCGCTTCCTACTCTGTCTGGTGCCCCCTGCTGCTCATCACCTGTGCAACCCTGTGTACTGCGACCGGGTCCAGGGAGCACAAGGATAGTTGGAAGGGAAATATTTCCCGCACTGTCAGTTGTATGGATCCAGGCTTCCTGTGTCCGGAGCTTGCGACCGGGTCCAGGGAGCACAAGGATAGTTGGAAGGGAAATATTTCCCGCACTGTCAGTTGTATGGATCCAGGCTTCCTGTGTCCAGAGCCTTGCTATGAATTACACACGTACATTCACGCAGCTCCAGAGAGAGAGAGAGGGTGTTTTTTTTTTTCCTAAACTACTAAGCCAAAGAAAGCTGGAAATTAAGTTTCAGCCAACTACAAAGGCAAAAGTCAACTCAGCCCTCTCAAGTTCACGGTTAAAGACGCGAACATTTATCTTTATCTTTCCTCGAATACCCCTCCTCCACCCCCGCTCATTCTTTTCGTCGGACAAAGCAAGACAGTCCTTGATTTCGGTAGGCGAGCCCATCTTTGCATTCAGAATTTCTGTCTCGAGTCTAGCGCTGAGAATGTGGCCTTAATTGGTGCGCGCGCGCGCGTGCGCATGGGGAATGGAAGATAATGCTGCCTTCCAGCTCCCGCCCTAACCCATCTAATCAATATTAATCTCATGCACTATCTCCATAAAGTTTCCTAGCAGTGGATGGCTCTTCCGACTCTCAGCTCTCTCCTCTTGCTTCACCCTCCCCTCTTTCCTCACATCCCTCTCGCTCAACACCCCTGCGGCTCTCCATTAAACACCAATAACAGCACATTTTTCACTGCAAAGCAACCCTCTTAGCAGAGCATGACGGGAGTCTCTTCTCTTTCTCTCATTCTTCTTTTCTCTTCTTTGCTCCATTCCCTTCTTCCACAATTAATCCTTAAGTAATGATTTTCCTAGCTAGCACTGACTTCGGGATGGGCTTGAGGGACCCACGATGACGCTCCCCTCAGGCTTCCAGAAGGGGCGGTTTCCAAAGAAAACCACAGTTCCCAGGAGGCGTCAAGATAAAGCAGCCGCAGAGCATCACGGAAGCCCTAGGCCCTTCTCTCCTCAACCCCTTTCACGCTTCCCTCTGGCGAACTACGAGTCCCAGGATGCCTTGAGTCTACGGCGCCTGCGCACTAGCGCAGCGCGCGGCGGGGGGTGGAGCCGCCCGGGGCGCGGGGGGCGGGGTCCGAGCGGGCTGTGTGGAGGCTTCAGACTCCGGCGCCATTTAGCCCTGAGTTTCTCGGGCGGGCGCGGCTCATCTTCGTCGGCCCTTCGCACCCCCACCTTCGGTGACAGAAGGCGCCGGTTCGGGTGACTGCTCTTTCCTCCTCCCACCCCACCCTCAAGTCCTCAGGGTCTCTCTCCCTTGGCCCTCAGAGGCCGCCGAGCCGGGGCCCGCGGAGAGCGGCCCTCCCCTCCCCACCGTTCCTCCCTCCCTCAGCCCCGGCGCCGGCCCGGAGGGACGAGGTTCGCCAGGCCCGGGGCGGGCGGGAGGCCGCGGGGAAGGGGGGGCCGCTCCTCAGGCGCCGGGCCCCGCAGCTTCGGCCCCTCGTCCGGGTGATGGGCGCCCGGTGAGGCCGCACCGCCCGCCCAGCTCCGCTGCCCGCCGCAGGATGGACGCGGACCGCGCGGCGCTGACCCCCGCGGCCACGCTCCCGAGCCGCCCGCCGACCCGCCCGTCCCGCGCGCCGCAGCCGCAGCCCCGCGCCGCCCTCGGGGCGCCGTGTCAGTGCTGATCGCGGCCGCCGCCGGCCGGCCCTGCCCCCTCCCCGCCCGGATCCGCGCGCTCGCCCGCCCACCTTGCCCGCGGACCCACCATGTCTGGCGGCGCCTCCGAGAAGCAGAGCAGCACGCCGAGTTCCCTGTTCCTGTCGCCCCCGGCTCCGGGCTCCAAGAATGGCTCCAGCTCCGACTCCTCGGTCGGGGGCAAGCTGGGCGCCGCGGTGTCCGAGGCGGGCCCCGGCCGGACCGAGGAGTACCGGCGCCGGCGCCACACCATGGACAAGGACAGCCGCGGGGCGGCCGCCGCCACCACCACCACGGAGCACCGCTTCTTCCGCCGGAGCGTCATCTGCGACTCCAACGCCACCGCGCTGGAGCTGCCGGGCCTCGCTCTCGCGGTGCCTCAGCCCGGCGCGCCCGCCGCGGCCCCGCAGAGCGCCCCGGCCGAGCCCGCGCGGGAGGAGACCCTGACTGCCGCGGTCGCCTCCCGGGCGGCCCAGGCGCCCCCGCCCGCCGCCGCCCCCGGGGAGCGAGCCGCCGCGGGCCCCGCCGCGCCCGCGGCCCCCGGCAGCGCCAGCAAGGAGCGCCCGGCCGCGCAGCCCAGCCTCGCGGGGGGCAGAGAGGAGCCGCCGCCGGCGCGGACGGGGAGCGGCAGCGGCGGCAAGGAGCCGCAGGAGGAGCGCGGCCAGCAGCAGGATGACATCGAGGAGCTGGAGACCAAGGCCGTGGGCATGTCCAACGATGGCCGCTTTCTCAAGTTTGACATCGAAATCGGCAGGGGCTCCTTTAAGACGGTCTACAAAGGTCTGGACACCGAAACCACGGTGGAAGTCGCCTGGTGTGAGCTGCAGGTAAAAGCCCCACCTACTTTTCTGAGCGTTTGGATCCCGAACTTGGCCGGAATTCGGCACGGTTAGGTCAGTTTGTCGAGTTCACTCTTTACACATAGTTCTCAGGCTGTTTGAGTCGGAGCGGTGTCCAGCTTTGGGAAGAGGATGGAATTAGGAGAGAGTGGGGCAGGTACGCTGGTGTTTGGGAAAGATAAAAATTACTGATTTCCAGAGGGATTTGTTACTAGGCTAAGGGATGAAAGACATCTTAGTATAAACATATGGTCTCCCGTTGCTGATTTAATGTCTGGCAGAACTCAGTGGGGAAGTTTCTGACTTAGCAAAGTACAGAGACTTCTTGCCCCTTACGTTCCAGTCTCATCAGCGCCTCTGCAGTGAGGAGCTGCCTTTGTTTTAGAAGCCTGTTTCCATCCATGAAATCAGGCTGTTCATTTCAAATAAGAACAATTCTGGATACATCTACTTGATTGCTGCACGGACATTTAGTATAAAATAAATACAAAAAAAGGCTCTTCTCTGCCTCTTAGATAAATGCCTGGGTACTAGTAAGGTACAGAATGTTTTTGCTGTCCTGCTTAGTGATGCTTAAAACCCATATGGTGACCAGACTTTATTAAAGTAGTGACCAGACTTTATTAAAACAAACGTCTTCAGTCCATTCACTCCACAGTGAATAGTACAAGAGCCCATGCAAAATTATTTAAGTGCTTTGAGAGTTATGTGAGACATTTTAATCTTGTTATAAGCGTTCTTTTGTTTTCCTGGTACTGAGAGTTTCATCTCTACGCTGAGCTACAACCCAAATCATTTTTAAAATTTTGAGGTAAGATTTGGTTAAATGGCCAGGCTGGCTTCGAACTTTTGATCCTCCTTCCTCAGCCTCCTGAGTAGCTGGGATTACAGGTGTATACCACTGTGCCTGGCTTGTAAAAGATTTTTAAATTTTACCAAGAGTTCAATGAAGTTACAATGCCTTGTCTTTTAGATGGATTAGGGAGCTTTTCATGTTATAAATAGTGGCATACCATTCTGATGGATAAATACAGTTTACATTTAAACAGCTAAGTTTGGGCTACTTGTTGCTAGACCTACTTTTTAGCAACTTGCTTGAACTGCTGCCTTACCAGGAAGTTAACATTTGTTGCTAGAAGCACAATTTCACTAAAGGAAAAATACCAGCTACATCATACATGGAAAATGCAGTTATCAATACTCTTCTTGATAAGAAAATGGACAAAGCTAAGTAGGAGAGGAAAGTAAGTGAATGATCTTGATATTTAACTTTATCCATGAGCCAGTTTATGGGACACAACCATTGGAATGGGAGCTTCCAGTGACCAGGGTGTATCAGATGTCAAAGGAAGTTAACACAGCACGTGGAGGTAAACTTAAATGCTAACAAGTCTTTGGAACATAATTTCTTAAGTTCTGTACTTAATATGGAACTCCTAAGGCAACATGAAATACAAACTACTGATTTTTATAGTGGTTTAGAGTGTTTTAGAGTTAGAAAGATGACAGATCTTTTTTTAAAAAATTGTCAAATAAAGTCTTGTATTTGAATAGGTAATTTTTAATGCTTTTTAAAAAATTTTTAACACTAGACCCAACTAAGTATTCAGCATTTTGAGGATTAATTTTGTTTCAGTTATTTCATTTTTAATCCTTCTCAGAATGTGATTTGTGTGTTTTGCATTTATTACCTGGAATTTTCTGATAGCTTATTACAATACCAGTAGTATAGGGCAGAAAACTCAATTTATCACAATAAAAACTTTGTCTAAGCTTCTCAGGTTTTCTTAGGCATGAGCATGATCAAAGTAACAAAAACCTTACATCACATTATTTTTAAGCCAGCTCAAGATTTGGCTGCAGAACCAAATGGATCCTAGCTCACTCACTGAGTGGTACCCTTGCTTAGAAACTTGCATGTCATCTGTCCATGCTTATGCAATTTTTCATTTTGTTGTATTTATTTATTTATTTATTTGTTTTTTTTTTGTTTTGAGACAGGATCTTGCTATGTAGTTCAGGCCGTCTTTCCTCTCACTTTGTAGCCCAGGGTGGTCAGGAAACAGTCTTCTTGCTTCAGCCTCCAGAGTGCAGGAATTGCAAACTGCAGGGATTACAAGCATGTGCCACTGTGCCCAGCTTCATTTTGGCTTTAAAAAGAGTGATTATTCTACCTCAGGGATCGGGTAGTATTTTGGGGAGGTTTTGTTTGTTTGTTTTTGTCTTTTGAGACCAGGTTTCACTACACAGTTCAGGTTGGCCTTCAACTCACTTTGTAGCCCAGGCTGGCCTTAAACTCTCCTATTACGGGCTTGCACCACCACACCTGCCTATATTTTAGATTTTTAACAAGGATGCTTGGAGTACATGCCTTCTAACGTGTAGGTAGGTCAATGTTTGGACTTTCGTCTTTGGATATAAATTAAAGAACAAGCCAAATAATTACTAAAGCATTGAGGAAAAAAGGAAAACCTTTCGTTAAATGTATGTTTTGTTTCATTTTTGTTCTTTTTTTTTTTTTTTTTTTTTTTTTTTTTTTTTTTTTTTTTTTTTGGCGGTACTGGGGATTGAACTCAGGACCCTGTGCCTGCTAGGCAGGCGCTTATTCCACTGAGCTATATCCCCAGCCCAGTTTTGTTTCATTTTTAAGAAAGGGGTCTCGCTATGCAGTTCAGGCTGGTCCTGAACTCACTATGTAGCCCAGGCTGACCTTGAATTTGCAGCAATCCTCCTGTTTCAGCTTTGCAAGTGCTGGGATTACAGGTGTGCACCACCACGCTTGGCACAAATATTATACTTTCAATAAACATTTTTCTGTAGCACAACAGCAGAAATATTGTGTTCAGTTGTTAAGGTAAAAATCTTAGTGTATTAAAACTGGAAAATATCTAGGCTGTCCTGAGTGTTTGATAAATGAAGAACCTGAAATTATAGAACATGTAAGAAACTTAGATTGATAAAAACCAAAAATTAAACTAGTTAGGATCTAATAATAACTTGGAAAATATATCTCTTGAAGCAGTACTGTATTGGTGTGGAAGTGTCTGTCAGATTTCTGGAGAAATCTGGTCTGTAATGGCACCTTTGTCACTAAGGATGGCACATTTCAGATCTCTATTTTGGGTATTGATTTTATCACCTCAGATGCAGTTATAAAAAGACTAGGGGATGAGTGAGAGTGGTAAACACATCAAACTACTTTCTCCTTCTCTGTTTTGTTTTGTTTGGGACAGAGTTTCTCTCTAGTTTGGACTCAACTGTGTAGTTTAGGCTAGCCTGAAATTCACAGTAATTCTGCCTGAGCCCACTAAGTGCTGTGCTACCATGCCCCTGGTTCAAATCAAACTACTGTCTGTAAAGTTTATTTTGATTCACAGTACAGATAGTAATCTGGTAAAATAATTATCAGTTAATAAAGAATATTAGATAATACTTTGGTATCAGGGTCTTCAATAATAATTGAGATGTGCAATTAAGATTTCTTTACCTGGATTTGTTAGACAAGTGGTATGCCTAATACTCAGATGCTTTGGTCAGAAAATATTACTGCTGGGGTATACTATTAGAGTTTACGGATCTTGTTTTTTAGGAAACATAGCATGATTCTCTAAAAAAAAATTATACATGGATTAAGTAATGATTTATTTACTTTAAGTACTTCTCCAGGGCCAGGTTTATAGCTCAGTGGCACAGCACCTTCCTGGCAAGCACAGGGTCCTGAGTTCAATTCCTGGTACAAAAAAAACCCTTAAATACTTTCTCTCCAGTTTGCCTCTAAAGTGAGAATTCATTAGATGCAGTATATATTGATGAGATTGTTTCCAGATATATCCAAAAGGAGAGAGCAAATCCAGATTTTTGTTCCAATCTACTCAGTGCTTGCTTTTGTCCCTGGCTTTTACTAAGTTAAGGCTTATTTCTCTTGAAAGAGTATAGCAGGGCTGCAGAAATGGAATGTGGTTCTGTGACTCAAGTTTTAATTTCTTTGCTGTAGTTTTTAAAATAACTCATTGACCTGAATCTCCCCATTTGAGCATTCAAGATTTTCTTCCTTTATCTTTTGCATTTGTGCTATGTTCCCTGTTCTTTAGGATAAGAATCTGTATTAACTTTCACTCTCAGGAACTAGATTTTAGGGAGTAGTCTTTGGAGTTTGTTTTTAAATTCTTAAGAGTCACTAATTAGGAATATAAACAAAATACAGAGCATACCTTTACCTTTTAGGTCAGGGTAGCTGCTTTGTAAATTAAGGAATGAGTAGTAGTTTGTTTAAAGTAATGTTTTGTCCCTTTTAAATGGGATAGAACGCAATAGGAGACAATGTGACTTTGTGTAGGTAAGATTGTATGTAAAGTATATGTAGGTTTTTGTAGGAAAGACCTTGTGTGGGAATTGAAAATTACATTTCGCTTTCTGTTATTTTTTCTTTTTGTGTTGCAGTACTGGGGATTGAATCCAAGGCCTTCACACTAAGCTACATCCTCAGCCCTCTTTAAATTTTGAGAAAAAGTCTCCCTAAGTCTCTAAGTTGTCTAGGCTGTGATTGAATTTGAGATCCCCTTGTTTCAGCCTCTCAGAGTGCAGGGAATATAGCTGTGTGCCTCCATGCCCAACCTAGGCTGAATGTTTTAAAATGATGGTTTCTTACTTAGTCTTCTAGGCGTTTAAATGTTTTCATTTTTTTCTTACTTACCCTTTTTCCTGACTCAAAGTAATACAGTTGTTCCTACTCTGAAACAAGAGATTGTCTTGTGTAAAACAAATTGGGAATATAATATACCCTGGTGACTGAGTTAATTTTTTGACATTAAAATTCAAGTGCAGGAACCTGGTCACTTGAAATTCATTGTAGTTTATTCCTGTGGAAACAGTTAACTAAAGCTGGGTTCTTATTATCACCCTACACCTGTTACTTGAGTTTTCTAGTAGCTTTTAATTTTTAAAAATAAAACCATAAAAGCAGCAAGAGTAGTTATATTTAAATTATAATTTCTGAAAATGCTAATGTACATGAACTAATTTAATTATTATAATTAGTAGGTCTTTGCTATACCAGTACTTTGAATTATATTGACATATTTTTAGTACCTTGCATTTTATTTGAGGTCTTGCTGTTTGTTTTAGCATAGCACAAATCTGGCCATTGGGGATAGGTGAGACTTAGTGTAACCTCAATTTAGGTTTGAAGAGGCCACTTTCCTGCAGTATAACAAAGTGGATATAAGCTAGGTATATGGCTCAGTGATAGAGTGCTTGCCTAAGGTGAGCAAATCCATAGATTCAATCCCTAGCCCCCCCACCCCCCAAAACAAACAAAAAGCAAAACTATACTGCCCAGATACACATCCTGTCTCTTCTATGTGATTCCTTACTACAATTTCCTATCTGTAAACAGGTGTAAAGTGTACAAGTTTTTTGTACAGTTGTTATGATTGAATGAATTAACATGTTGTGGCCAGCTTGAAACACTGGTGGTACATGCATGACTGTCCTATCAGACAGTTTTATCAGTCTTTTTTACTAATAAAATTGATACAGAGCTGCCCAACGGGACAGTATTGGATGTACCACTAGTGATTCAAGCTGCCAGGCAGCAACACATACAAATTATGGCCCCATCATGAATGTAATATATGTGAACTATGTAAGACAAGACCTGGCATGTAAGTAATATTAATTGTGATGATGCAGCATCTTTTCTTTTTTTTTTTTTTACATCCTGCTTCTATTGACTCTATTATTTAAACATTTAAAAGTTTTATTAGTGCATGTTTTCAGTACATAATGGTTGCACTTATTGTGGGAAGTTGGTGTGTGTACATGGGTAACACATCTTTAATTCTTTTTATATTTCCTTCTCATTCCCCTGTGTCCATCATTTCTTGGTCCTCTTTCTATTTGCAAAAGGTCTGCTTCTCTGTTTCCTCTACTCTGTCTTTTATTTTGCTCTTTAATTCATTTATACTTTGGATTTCTTTTATAAGCAAAACCATGTAATATTTAAACTTGTGTCTGATTTATTTCACTTAACATGGTCTCAAAGTACATCCATTTTCCTACAGATGACTCAAATTTATTCTTGTTTATGGCAGAATAGTACTCCCATTATATATGAATACCATATTTTCTTTATCTTTTCACCTATTGATGGACATATAACCCGTTTCTAAGATTTAGCTGTTGTAAGTTGTACTCCTATAAACATGGTATGCATGTATCTTGTAATATGTCTTAATATGTAATATTCTACCTTTCACCCCCAGCCTCATTACCATTTATTATTTCACTTTTTGTTGTTAGCTGTTCTTTCTGGAGTAAGATCGAATCTCAGTATTATTTAAATTTGCATTTCTCTCTCTCTCTCTCTTTTTATTTTTTATTTTTTATTTTTCAGACAGAGTCTCATTCTATAGCCCAGGCTGGCCTTGAGCTTGTGGTAAAACTCTTGCTTTAGCCTCCTGAGTGCTGGGGTTACAAGCATGAGCCATCAGACCCCACTGAATTTGCATTTTTCTAAAGGTCAGAGATGTTGAGTATTTTTTCTTGCCTTTATTGGCCAAGGAACTTAACCTGTAGTGCTGATTTATTAGCAACACTTTTTAACTGGTTGAAGATCAACTAAAATACTATGTGAAGGTACTTTGAAAAATGTAAAGCTTTACAAAATGTAACATGTACTTTGTTTTAAATTTTTTTGCTATGCTAGGGATAGAAGCTAGAAAAAGACTCACCATTGAGCTACACCCCAGCCCACAAAAAGTACTTTAAATATTCAATTTGAAAGATAGAAATTGTCACTTGTTATAATTATATAATGCCATGCATGGTGGTGTATGCCTGTAATCCCAGCACTGAAGAGGCTGAGACAGGAGGATCTTCATGAGTTTAAGACCACATTTAGTTACAGAGCAAGTTCAAGGCCATGCTGGACTACATGAGACCCTGTCTCAAAAAAACAAAAACAAAAAAACCAAATTATTATATAAATATTTTAAACTTTTAGCTAAAATTTGCATTTTAGGAGCTTTTTTTTTTTCTCTTTTTTTGAGATGAGTTCAGGTTGGCCTTGAACTTATTGTATAACCCAGGTTGGCCTTGAACCCTAGACCAACCTCCTGCCTCAGCCTCCCAAGTGCTGCCATTACAGGTGTGTACCACCTTGTTCAGCCTGCTGTGTCACTTTAGGGGTATTACCAAGTCTAAAACACAAGCTCCTTTTTTCAGATAGAAAAGAAATTAGTAGAAACTCTTAAAAACATATTCATGTGGAGAACATTATACCTTTGACAGATGACAGACTTAAATTTTATGTGGTTTAAAAAATGTTTGGCTCTTGATACTTGCTACATGAGAGGAAAAATATCAGTACTGTAATCTTGGTTTATGGTTGATTTAATTGATTTTATAATTTTTCTGTCTTAATTTAGATTTTTCAGATAGGCTTTCATAAAGTTTACTTTTTAATGTTACGATTGAAAGCTTGGCCTTCTAGAATCATTCTGTTTTGCATAATAGCATGGTGATATATACTTTATAAATAGTCTGTCTTTGAAATGACCATCTTTGCATGTCACTTGAGACAGCCATATTCCACCTAAAATTCTATTTAATGGAAAGGTTTTTTTTTTTTTTTTCTTTTTTGAGACTGCCTCACTGTGCAGTTCAGGATGGCCATGAGCTCACTTTGTAGCCCAGGTTGGTCTCAAATTTGCAACAATCCTCCTGCTCAGCCTCCCCAGTGCTGGGATTACAGGTGTGTACCACCACACCGATCTTCATGGAAAGTTCGGAATTATTCCTAGGATACAGCCAAAATGGACTGTAAAAAAAGGTAATAAAGCCTAAGTACTACTTACATGTATAGTTCTTTATTCAGGCCCAGTGTATAAGTGGTGTTTGCAAAGTGTTCCTATACAAACAGATAAGGCATTTATAATTATTAATAGTTACTTACCTGTCAGCCCTTTTTGGTGACAGGTACTATGCTTTGCCTGTATTATAGATTTATGAACAATACAAGGCAGCTCCCCTTACGTGGGGTCTTGTTATGCAATCCAAGCTGGCCTCAGACTTAACACTCCTGTCTCAGCTCCCCAAAAGCTATGGTGATAGACTTGTGCTACCACACCCAGCTAGGGTAGATACAATATTTTCTTAATTTCATATTTGAGGAAACTAACTTGGGTATAATTATTTGTTTAAGGTTACAGGGTGTATCTGAGTTTTTTCACTATTCAGTACTTGTTAAATCAGGAAGAAAAGAACTTTTATGTTGTAGTGGTATTCTCTTGTTCCATTTAGCATTTGTTTATTTAGTCTTTTTTGAGATAGGGTTTTGTTATGCAGGTCAGGCTGGCCCTGAATTCACTTTGTAGCCCAGACTGGCCCTGAACTCACAGAAATCCTCCTGCCTCAGCTTCCTCAGTGCTGGATTACAGATATGTGCTGCCACGCCCAGTCACCAATTATAATTTAGGGTATAGCATTTTATACCTCTCATACTTTTTCTTAAAGTAAATCTCCACTTAAATGGCTTCTTAGGTAGTGTTCTTCCTATATAAATTCTATTAGGAAGGAGATCTTTTTTTTTGAGACAGGATCTCACTATGTAATCTAGGCTGGCTTTGAACACACTATATAGCCCAGATTGGCCTTGAACTCCTGGTGATCATCTTGCCTCAGCCTCCCAAGTGCTGGAATTATAGATATGTGGCACTGTACCCAACTAATAACACCTCACCTGGCTAATAATAAATTTGGTAATTTAGTGTGCAAGGTTATTTAGATGTTATGTTCTGGATGATACTGGTTATCTCAGAGAACATTACTTTTATTGTTGTGAGATTTTTCCTTTTTCTCTTTTTTTTTCTCAGTTTTTTTGAGACAGTGTCTTGCCATGCAGTTCAGGCTGGCCTTGAGCTCACTTTGTAGCCCAGGCCAGTCTTTGAAACTCACACCAATCCACCTGTCTCAGCCTCCTCTGAGTGCTGGGATTACAGCTACGCATTAACATGCCCAGATTTTTTTTTTTTTTGAGACAGCGTCTCACTATGTAGTTCATGCTGGTCTTGAACTCTGTAGCCCAGGCAACTCCCAGTGAGTTCTGCCTCAGCCTCCCAAGTGCTGGGTTACAGATGTGTACTACTACACTCAGCTATTTTTGTTTTGAATTAGAGAAATGAACACAGGACCTTCATAGTAAGGTATATTTTCAGTACCTTTTTACTTTTTTTTTTTTTTTAAAGACAAAAGAATGGAGACATAGGAATCAGAATAACACGTTAACAATACAGGAAATACAATATTACGTAGAATATAGTAGGAAATTAGCACTGGATGCTGTATTACATAATGTCACATTAGTTAACACCATAAACATTAAAGGAAATACCAAATTATAGAGAAGATAGTAGGAAATTAGCACTGGATGCTGTATTACATAATGTCACATTAGTTAACACCATAAACATTAAAGGAAATACCAAATTATAGAGAAGATAGTAGGGAACTAGTTCTGGATGCTGTATTACATAATGTTATTTTCACATTTGTTAGTTATACAGATGATGGCTCATTTGATTTATCAATTTTCTCCACCCTCATCTCCGTTCTACCATCCAGTCATCTTCCCTGTGATAATAGCTGTATTTTTGGGTTTATTTATACCCTCGGACTCTCACCTTGAGAAGAGACATAGCTGCTTCAAATTATGCTATAACATATATGGGTATATACAAATTGCTATGGCAGGAGGTGGAAAAGCACCCATGCTCAAAGATAGTAGATAGGCAGGGAACCGGGTTCACTATGGTCAAGCCCTCACTGACAAGCCCTCAAGGCCATCGGGGGTCCAGTCAAGTCAGCGAGGTTACCCAGCAAACCACTAGGCTTCGCCCCGATACATGGCATCCTGGAGGTCCAGTCGAGTCCTCAGGGTCTCCCAAACAGACCACTTTTTTTTTTGAGGCAGGTTTTTACTTAATGGTTAAGTTGCCTAGACTAAATTTTTTATTTTACTGCTTCATTCAGCCTCCAGAGTGGCTGTAGTTACAGGTACCCACTGCTGTACCTAGCCTGTTCTTCTTTTCTTTTTTGAAACCTTGTTACCTTTTTTCTCTCTTTACTGCTTACTTTGACATATGATATATGATGTTGAGAAGGTTCTGCTTGTATGAGTTCCAAGTGGAATCATCTTTACTTCAGTATGTTTTAAAATCCTTTAGGATGTTTAATTTGTTCATTATTATTATGGAATAAAACATCCCCTTATTCCTAGTAAGATTTCTGATATTGTGGAATAAGATTTCTGTATAACCAAAGTGGTGTTCTTAAGAGTAGTAAGATTTTGTATTAACAGTTTCTTAAAACTCTTAAAATACATCAGTTCCTTGCTCTTTTAAATAGAAGATCTAAATTGCTTCAGAGAATAACTAAGCACCATTTATATAAAAAACTTGTATACTTAGGACCTGCTTAATCAATGGGTATTTACCTATGTTTGTATACTCCTCAACATGAAGTTTTTTGGAAAAATTCTTGGCTCAACTTCCTGCTGCCCACTCTTCTTGTGTGTTCCTGGTCACTACTTGGTGCTATTGGTCCGTTTGTATCAGTCTTCTTATCTGATCTTCTCTGCACTGGGCAACTAAATTGCCAGTGTTACAATTGTTTTGAATGTAAGTTACCCCTCTGCTCCCCCTCTCAGTAATTGAATCCAGGGCCTCCCCCTGCAAGCTAGGCTAGCTCTGTGGCACAGAGCTACAGCCATCGCTCTTATTTTTGGTACCGGGAATTGAACTCAGGTCTTCAATGCTTGTCAGGTAGGCGCTGGGCCACCGAGCTAAATACTGGGCCCTTCACAGCTCTTTTTAATGTACTTTGTGACAAATTCTCCATAAGTTTCCTGGGCTGGCCGCAGACTTGCACTTTTTCTCCTGGGTCTGTTTGTTTAAAATCCCTGAGAGGGCTATATATGTGATTCTTCCATTGGACAAAGAAAATGCTGCCAGGTGTTCTGTTGTGTTATGTTGTGTTTTTAGCCTGGACAGAAAAACAACCAGCAATTTTTGGGATGGAGCCCAGTTCTTTTTTTATTTTTCAACTGGACCTTGCTAAGTTACTAAGTTGCCCAGGTTTAGCTCCTACTCACTGCTCCTCCTGCCTCAGCCTTCCAGAGTCCCATAGTTACAGGTATGTACAACCAGCAAATTTTAAATGGTAGACTATTCACTAAATATTTGTTCTGCCTAACAAGGCACCCTACTATACACAGGTGCTAGTTCAGATTTTACTTTTGGTGGAAAAATTGTGCTTGCATTGTACCAGTTTCTTTTCTTTATGAGACAGAGTCTCATTATACATACCAGGGTGGCTTTATACTTGCTGTGTATTGTATGCTGCCCCAGAACTCATGAAGATCCTGCTTTAACCTCCTGAGTTCTGGGATTATAGTCCTGAGCCATGACTCCCTGCTCTGTACCCATTTCTTTGTCTCCATGAATTTCTTGAACATATGTGGGGGCATATTGATAATTGTTGGTGAGTATTCTAGGGCTCCAGCCCAGTTTGACTAATACCATCTTTCACAAATATTTGGTGAGTGTGTATTTGGTATGAATACCTTATTCGGCACGTAAGACCAGAGGAGTTCTGCAGGGTACAGGAGTCCTGAAGCCATGGAGATTTGAGATGTGTTGTAGATGTTTTTTCCTGGAAGTCCTGCAGCTAGCCTACAAATTGAAGGTGCCATGGAAAAAACCATTGGCTGATGGTGGCAGAGTCTACATACACCTATGCTTAATGGTCTTATGGGAAAAACCTGTTGACTGGTTGGCTATACTCTGCAGTATGGCTGTGTAATACATTGCGTATTTGAATACTTTTGTGGTGCTGTGATACTTTCTCGACCATCAGTGGAGACTACCTTTGTTAAATTCAGATACTGTCTTTGCTGAAAATCTTAGCTGATATTTTTATGGTATCAAAAGGTGGCAGTGAATCATGTGGTGATAAGGTGATAATCTACAGAATTCTAGATTCCAGATATGTGGACCTATTCTGTGTGAACTAATAAGAGGATGCATCTTCTTTAAGATTTGGCCTTTGGGTGACTGGATTTCTGTGAGATAGCCCAAATACCCACTGGTTTTCTGATGACTAAGAAGCATTTATTCTTATGACCTAATTATCATCTCCTGTTTAAGTGAATTTATTACAGCATTTGAAACCATGTATTTAACCAGTGAACCACTTGCTATTAAAAAAGAATACTTTCTTCATTTAATGTTTTTTAAACATTGGTTCTTTATGAGTAAAGCTTACTTCCTAAGCAGTACTAGTGCTTAGCTAAAAGTTACATGATACAGTTTTTCCCCTTATTATCCTGTGATATAGTAATACCCCCTCAGAAAACCCCACCAAATTAAATAAAACACTTTTATGTGAAATACTTTCAAAGTAGGTAGAAATCTTGAAGACATAGCTATATAGCCAGAGATTTCATGAACAAAACCCAAATTGTATGGGAAATACTCCAAAGAATCAACAACTGGGATCTCATCTTACTAAAAAGCTTTTGTATGTCAAAAAAAATCACCCAACAAAGTAAAAAGACAACCCACAGAGTGGGAAAAAATTTTAGCCAACAGTCCCTCAAAAGCCTTATGTCTAGAACGTATAAAGAATTGAAAAAATCAGATTCCCCAAATTTAAAGATCCAGTCCAAAAAAAGGCATCTGAGATGTCATTGGTTATTTGAGAGATGGAAGTTAAAATAACACTGAAAGTCCATCTCACCCCAGAAAGAGGGCTGTCATCAAGAAATCAGTAACAAATGCTGGAGGGGCTATGGAGAAAAAGGAACCCTTCTCCACTGTTGGTGGGAGTGTAGACTGGTATAATCACTGTGGAAATCAGTGTGGAGATTCCTCAATAAACTAGGACTAAAGGTCCCATTTGACCCAGCTATTCCCCTACTGGATATTTTCCCAGAAGAATTAAAAACATCGTATCACAGTGATCATGTGTGCACCCATGTTTATAGCAGCACAATTTGTAATAGCTAAATCTTGGAAACAACCCAAATGCCCATGAACTGAGGAATGGATAAAAAAAAAAAAATTGGTTATTTTTATACAATGGAGTACTATTCGGCTGTAAAGAGGGGTAAACTTGAAGCTGAAGCTTTTATGGGTAAGTTGATGCAACTTAAGACCATATTCATAAGTGAAATAAATCAGTCTTGTGTGTGTAAACATCATATTGTCTCCCTAGTGACTCTTAAAGAAGCTGAAAGAGTGAGTAAGAATCAAAATGTACAGTAGGTATTAGAAAATGGGAAGAAACTGTTCAAAAGGAAAAACTGGGATTAGAAAAAGGAGAAAAGAAGGAAGGGAAAAGGAAAGCAAATACACACACACACACACACACACACACACACACGATAGTTAAGATAGCTATAGTACTAATCTCTATTCATTGAAAAGAAAGGTTTACTTATGTCATTTAGTCAATTTTTCATGCCTTTGTAATCTGAGCAGCTACTTTGGAGATAACAGTAAGCAGTGTACTAACCATTGTTATTCTCCTACTGACTTGTTTAGAAGTTTTGCATCATTGTTTTCATTGTTTTTGTTTATAAAATAAAAAAATAGTGATATGAAATACTTTCAAACATAATAGTTGTAATAATTGTCCCAGATTTTCCAGAGTTGTCTTCTATGTCCTTATTATTAACTTGTCTATAGTTTTTGATGACACCCTTACTCTCTGCACAGGATGTTCTATCCAAGTTTATCTTATCACCACAGCCCTGCCCTAACCATTTCTTATGAAGCCCTAGTGTCTTTTAGTGAAGAATTACATACAGAAAACCAGATGTAGGTAGTGCCAGGTATACTCATGGTTATAGTGGGGAGCGTTTGCTATTTCTAGGTTCTTTTCAGTAAAGAATTAGTTGTCTTATTCTTTGAGCTGCTGTAACAGAATATTATACATTAGATAATTATAGAGCAGATAGTTTATCCTCTTACAGTTCTGGAGAGTAGGAAGTCCAAGATCAGGAGGCATACGAGGTGAGGCTTTTCTTGCTGTGCCTTTGTGTGACGGAAGCAAGAGACAAAGCTCTTCTCAGAAGCCCTGTCACACCAATATGAATTCATTTGTGAGGCTGGAGCTCTACTTCCCACTCCACATGGAATCAGATTTACAGCACATGAATCTGGGGACATATTGAGACCACAGCATTAGAAAATGAAAATACTCATGTATATCTGTGCCTCTGTGTCCTATGTGTTTATCTCTGTATGTATTGAAAGCCATGAATTCACATGGATATCTGCATTTCTGTTTCAATGTAGAGTTCATTCACACTTTCCCCTTTTCCATATTTGTATCTTCAAGGGTAAGAAACCTGGTGCCTACCATTCTAAATATATGTACTAATATATATAATAGGCCTGTGTGTAGACAGTATTTTAACTCCCCTGGGCTGTCTACTCAGGCACCCTTCTCATGCAGTTCGTACTACAGCAGGATTGCATACCTCTTTCTCTTATATCCTGTCAGACAGCAGTAGTTTTAAAATTAATTTTTCTGTCTTCTTTTTTTTTTTTTTGAGACAGTTTCTCGGTTTGTAGTGCACGCTGGCCTTGAACTCAAGTTTGTAGCCCAGGGTGGCCTCAAACTCTCGGAGATCCTTCTGCATCAGCCTCTGAGTGTTGAGATTAAAGGTCTATGCCACCATGCTCAGGCCCTTTTATATTATTTTTGCGGCTGCCTTTGGGGATATGATACAACTTTTTAGTATCAGAGGAAAACATATAACATAAACTGCCCTGAATTTATTAGTTTGTGGTTGCAGGACCAGTTTGCAATAGTGGAGGAAAGGTCTTCCTTACCCTCAACCAAAATTATTCTGTATAAACATAGATAACTGCTATGGTCTAACACATTTCCGTATTTTTCTGTTTTTAATTTTTTTAAATTTCGCTATTATGTATGTCATGCCATACTTTTGCTTAGTGCCAAATTTAGAAGAAATTTCCTTAGTATGACCAAATTATTCTAGTGTTGCCTTTGGTTAGTTTGTGAGTTTACAGTGTATAGTAACCATTTAGATCTGTGTAGTTTATTCTGATCTGTACTAGCCTCATGTGGTTATCAATGGCTTGAAATGTGGCAAAAATTGACTAAGGTACTGAACTTTAATTTAACTTTAATAAACTAACATTAAAAAACTGATACTTGATTTAATTATTATAAAACTTTTAAGCTTGGAATGAGTTAATGGCTTTTGTGAATCTCCTTTTTTTTTTTTTTTTTTTTTTTTTTTTTTTTTTTTTTTTTTTTTTTTTTTTTTTGAGAGAGGGTCCGCTATGCAGTTCAGACTGGCCTTGAGCTCACTTTGTAGCTCAGGCTGGTCTTGAACTCGCAATGATCCTTCTGCCTCAGTCTCCCATGTGCTGGGGTTATAGGTGTGTGCTACCATGCCTGGCTGTGAATCTACTTTATCAACAGTAAATTATATGAAATATAAATACTGGTCAAAATTTTTCCTTTTTTCTCCTCATTACTGAGTATTGAACCCAGGGCCTTCACAGTGAGCTATATGCTCAGCCCAGTTTTTTGTTTTGTTTTGAGACAGGGTCTGGCCATGTAGTTCAGACTGGCCTGGAATTTGCAGTGATCTTGTCTCAGCCTCCCAAATGCTGCATTTACAGGTGTGTGCTACCATGCTGAGTATCCCCAGCCCTTTTTACGTTTTTAAATTTTGAGACACAGTTTGCCCAAGTTGCTAAGTTGCCCAAGCTTGTTTTAAACCTGCCAGTCTCTAGCCTTACCTCCGAGAGTGCTGGGATTATGAGCATGTGTCCAGTTCAGGTAAAATATTCTGATGAAAACAGAATATCCAAATTGTGCTATAAGTAAAATACACACTGAATTTTGAAAATTTTAGGCAAAAGATGTTAAAACATTGCGATTTTTAATAAGTGGATTACATATTGAAATGATACTGTATGGAAATATTGGTTAAATAAATGTTAATTTCATCAGTTTTATTTTACATTTTTAAGATGGGTACTAAAATATTTAAAATTGCACGTAGCTTTGTGTTGCGTTTCTGTTGACCATTGCTGCTTTAAGACTGCTCTGCTAAGATGTAGAGTTGATGCTGCAGTAAGTTCACTGCTTCCTTTTACAAATATCTTAGCACCTTCCTTCTTGTGGTTTCTTTCATTAGCATTCTTTACAAACCGTAGTTCTTTTGCTGTTGCCAAATACAGAAATTGGGTTTTAAAGTATTGTCCTTTTGGTTTGTGGTGCTTTTACAAGTCCCTCCAATTAAAATTTTGTCATTTACCAGGATATCTGTCAGAAGTGGTATTTGTTATGGTCTTTTTCTTTGAGTATGGTAGTTACAAAACTATTTAGAAGTCACTTTAATATGAAATCTTTTATATATTTCAGATAAACCTAGGGATTTTTTTTTTATCTTTTTGAGACAGGGTCTCACTATGCAGTTCAGGCTGGCCTAGAGCTCACTTTCTAGCACAGGCTGGTCTCGAACTCACAATGATCCTGATTTTTCTGCCTCAGCCTACTGAGTGTTGGGTTACAGGTGTGCACCACCACACCTGGCCTAGTGCATGTTTTGATATATATTGAATGTGTAAACTTGGTGCTATAAATTCTTTAATTATATTTGACCGTTGTGGCCTCTTAAGCTTGTTAAGTAATTTAGTGCTCATATTCATAACATATTTTTGGCAACCCTGGGGATTGAATCCATGCTAAGCAAGCAGTTTACCACTGAACTATATTCCTTACATCTTATGTATAAATTTTATTTTGAGATAGTCCAGGCTGATGTTAAACTTACAGTCCTCCTGTTTCAGCCTCCCAAGTAGCTGGGAGGCATGTCCTACCATACCCAGTTAGTCATATTCGTACCTTAATGATATTAAGAAATAGGTTAAATTGCCTTTTGTTATTTTTGCTTATGAAAGAGAAACTATATTTCAACTCTTTGTACTTTTTCAAAATAATAGTTGTGCTGCTATAGGAAATAAAGGGGAAAAGTTACTAATGAAAATATAGTTAACTGCTTTATTTTAATAAAGTTGTAAGATACATATTTGAAGCAGGGCATGGTGGTGCACGCCTGTAATCTCAGCACTCAAGCGGCTGAGGCAGGAGGATTGCTGTGAGTCTGAGGGCAGCCTGGGCTACATAGTGAGTTCAAGGTCAGCCTGAACTACATAGCGAGAGCCTGTCTCAAAAAACAAAAGATACATATCTGAGATGCCAAGACAAAACTTTTCTTTTTTTCTACATTAGATTTTATTGGTACGTTTTAGATACACATAACAATCACATTCATCATAGATAATTTGTACCAGTACACTATATAACTTCTTTTTCTTCCAAACTAGATTGGTGATGGCAAACCTTTCAGAGCTTTCAATAACAAACAGCCCCGTGCCGCACAGAAGCTGTAGCTTTACCATTAATGCTCTATGTGGTGATTTAATGACTATAGTAGCCCATTTCCCTTTTGTGCAAGACCCTTTAAGAGACTTTGTTAATAGCCACATGTTAATTTGATTTTTACTAAATTATTTGAGTTGTCAACTCTTACGTCCACTTTAGCTTTTTGTAACCATTCTTAAATCTTAAAAAAGGCTGTGGGGTTTTTGTTTTGTTTTGTTTTTCCTTCATTTTTTCAAACAGGGTCTTGATTTTTTGCAGGCTGGCCTTGAGTTCACTATGTAGCCCATGCTGGTCTTTAACTAATTCATGGTTATCTTCCTACCTCAACCTCCCAAGTGCTGGGATTACAAGCATGTGCCACCACACCTGGCTCAATTTTTAAAAAAATAATTGTAGAAGTACTGTTTCTTACTATAAAAATTAAGAAATTAAAGAGCAAAAAAAAAATTACTCTCTGCACCTTCAGAGATAGATAAACTGTTACTATTTGTCTCATGTACTATTCTTTGTGTTTGATTTTTGTTTTTATA
The DNA here is from genome assembly GCA_004027595.1 of Dinomys branickii. Classification (NCBI taxonomy): domain Eukaryota; kingdom Metazoa; phylum Chordata; class Mammalia; order Rodentia; family Dinomyidae; genus Dinomys; species Dinomys branickii. Next base: position 33,725 of record PVLD010012902.1, on the reverse strand, counting down.
GTTGTGCGCATGCTATTCCATGATGTGGTACAGCATGCCTGTTATACCATATACTAAAAGCATCTTCCCATTTCAAATTTTGTTTTTTAGATAAATAACAGTATTTGTACACTATATATTTATAAAGTACATAGTGCTCTGACATTGTTTTGATATCCTGTGTAATATAGTATCAAAATTTGCTCATTTATTTACTAGAAAACCATTTCCCATGCTTAAAAACTTAAAATTTTACATTAAAAACTTAGTGGTTTTTGTATATTCCCATGATTGTTTTTGAAATTTTGTGCTACTGTGCCCATGGAGTTATGTAACTTAAGTTTTGATCATGAGGTTAAGATATAACACTTGATTTGAGTATGTATTTTTAAAAAATTATCTGTAAGAGAAAATTAGAGTGTATGGGCTTACAAATGCAGACATTTAGTTAAAACTAAATTTAGGAAGTTGATCTTTGATGGATTTGATCACTGAGAAAAAAGTTTGAGGTCATGGTTAATATATTGTAAAGCTAATTTTTTCCACTTTCAGTCTTTGTTTAGAGATTTGCAAGAAAGTACATTGCTTCTCAAGACAATTTGAGGCATTATGAGAATAAATATTATAAACTAATTTGATTTTAGAATGGTATTACTGTGTGGTTCAGAAGTTTGCAAAAAACCAAGTGTTAAGTAAAGGCTTCAGTAACATTGAAAGTACATTGAAAATTCTTTGAGGAAGTTCAGTTTTGTATATTGACTAAGCTACCAGGGAGAAAAGCTTAGTGTGCTTTTTCCACTTCCTGCCCATTCAGGATAACCTTAGTGTACTTCCTTTATTTAATTTTTTAGTGAAGTCTACTCTAGAGCATACCAAAGATTTTGAAAATATAGGAAATTTATAATGCATTTAAAGGAAACTACTTCCTAATGAGTCTTCCATTAGAAGTGATACATGTTCAGAACTATTTTAGAAAAACAGGAAAAAGTAAAAACCAAAATAACCCTACTAATGTTCCATCACTGAAGGACAGAGCTAATATGTATCACTTTGGAATGTGATATAGATATATATAGAGAGATAGGTATAGATATAATAAGATATATACTTATAATAAATATATATACACACTGTGTGTGTGTGTGTGTGTGTGTGTGTGTGTGTGTGTGGTCTCCCTCATGGTAGGTTTTATATTTAGTCACCCCCACTTCCTTCCCCCAGCAGTACATGGAATTGAACCCAGGGCCTTCACACTGAACTACATCCCCAGTTTTTTTCTCAGACAGGGTTTTGCTAAGTCCCAAGTTTCCCAGGCTGGGCTTGAATTTACATTCCTCCTGCCCATCCTCTAGGATTGCCGAGATTACTTGTGTGCCATTGTATCTGGCCAATATGAGTATTTTTAACTGCTTCATAATAGTTTCCTATGTGGATATATGATAATTCACCTCATTTCTCCCCTAATAATAGAAGTTATTTTCATATACACAGTCTGCTAAAAAAATCTATACACACTTCAGTAAAAGAAAAACTTGCGTAAAATTTAAATACTAAATTTATTGAGATCATGAGATTAATACAAGTTACCTAGGCCTCTACCATTATAAGAGGTGCTCAAAGTAGTGACCATGAGCTTCCAGACATTTATGAGGCAAATTGCTGCTTGAGTAACTTTGGTCATTGAGATTGTTGCACATGCATTTTCAGTTTCTCTAAGCGCTGGCTGTGTAATGGGTTTTCTCCAATACACAGCATCCTCTGGGGTCCCCCATATGAGGGTAACATCCATCTGTTGAAAAAAACATCATTTTTCTTTGCCTGAAGTGCGCATACATTTTTTGGGTGTACTCTATATATGTATGGTAAAACCCATGCCTACTATATATTTTCATATATACAGTGGGCATGGTCTTAGTCCATATGGTTGTGACTGTTTACTGACTTAAAATTTAATTTATGTAATGCCACCCCCTAATTTAGTTGGTTATTATTCTCTTGCACAACTCCTTCCCCTCTCTGTCCTTTTAGAGCTCCACATAGCTCAGAAAGTTACAAGGAAAGTGCTTTCCATTCTTTTGTCATAAATATGCCTGTTTATGAGGCCAAATTACAGAATATCTTGAGTAACAGGATCTTTTGCAGTATTTTGCAGAGGAGAGTTCTTACCATTATTGCCTCAGCATCATACTTCCCCGCCCCTGACCTTCTAGGGAGAATGTGGGTATTGATCATGGTCCAGATGAATCCTCTCACTCTCCCAGCTCACTTTCCACTCTCAGATTCCATTTCTTCCGTGTCCATTCTCTGTTGCATGGTCCAGATGAATGTTTTTCTTTGGGCCTGAACTTTCTAAAACAAAAGGCGGCTGAGGGGACTGTCTGCTAATTGCTTGTTCTAAAGTAATCTAAAAATTCCAAGGCTAGGGCTCACAGTTTTTGGAATTGGAGAAGGGAATTTACCTATTTTTTTGTGAACAAAAAAATAAGTCAAGCTGGGTGGTGGTAGTCCAAATTGCAGCTACTCCAGAGGCTGAAGCAGGATACAGTGAGACCCCATCTCAAAAGAAAAAAGCCATGTACCACTTCTGTTTTTTGAAGATATTTTTTATTGCTGAGCATTTAATGCCAAAAATACAAAACTCTATATATTCAAATTATGTGGTTATTTGTTTGTTTGCTTATTGTCTTTTGAGACAGGGTCTCACTATGCAGTTCAGGCTGGCCTTGAGCTCACTTTGTAGCCCAGGCTGGTCTCAAACTCTCAGTGATCCTCCTGCCTCAGCCTCCCCAGTGCTGGGATTACAAGCATGCACCCCCATGCCTGGCTATGTAGTCATTTTAATTCTGGTTTTATTTATTCAGCTTTGTATTGCTTTTAAGTATAGTAAGTATGATCTTCCCTCTAAAGTTGTAAGTGAATTTCTAATTTTGATAAATTTTTTTTTTTAATTGTTCTGTCTTTGTGGATACATTTGTTACACTTTTTTTGTTTTTTTGATGTTTTGAGACATTTTCCTCCCCACTATATAGCCCAGTATAACCTCAAACTCATGGAGATCCTTCCAAGTGCTGGGATTATAGGCATGTACCACCACGTCTGGCTTTTGTTATACTACTAAAATACAAATTTTATCTCTATATACACAGATACATACTTTTAAATGTTTACCACCTATTTAATGTTTAAAATTTTACTTCTGCAATTACTTATATTAGCGGTTATTCCTTCATTTCTATGTTCTATTCTGGTATTTAGAGATTAAAGTCAGGAATGATGGTACATTCCTATATTTTTATTCTCAGCTATGTAGGAGGCTGAACCTGGAGAACTGCAAGTCTAACCTGGGCAGTTTAGCCAGACCATTTCATAATAAAGCATAAGGAATACTGGGGATATAACTCAGTGGTAGAGTGCTAGTATAAGTGAGGCCATGAACTGAATCCCTAGTACGGGTTGGAGGGTTGGAGGGGGACCATAATATAGTGAGGTAAATGGCACATCAAATATACTGTTTCTGTAACAAAAAAGTTCTTAGAGTTAGATGTCTTTAAATTTCTATCTTTTATTAATTGTATTTTTTTCATGATTAGTTGTATTTTCAATAGCTCCTTTTCTAGGGCCTGATGTAAAATTTGATTAAGTTTATTGAAATAAACATTGTACATTCTTGAAATGGTGAGGCTAGCATAAAGATTTGATACTGTTTATGAGTCAGATACTGTACTTTATATAAATTCTTTTTTTTTTTTTTTTTTGGCGGTACTGGAGATCGAACTCAGGACCCTGCGCTTGCTAGGCAGGTCTTATTCCACTGAGCTATATCCCCAGCCCTATATAAATTCTTAATACCTGTGGTATATTCCATTTTATAGATGAAGAGACAAAGATTGAATAATTGGCAAAGATCACAACCAACAAATGGTAGATGTGAGAGTTAAGCTTGTATTGTTTTTCTGTTTCATTCTTACTGAAAAAGCTGAGCATACTTCTCTTAACCTTTGTGGTGCACATTAGAATTATTAGTTCAGCTTGTTTTTGACCCAAAGACAAACTTGATAATTTTTCAGTGTTCATTCCGGTGTTTCATACAGTAATTGTTGACTGAATATTTAGAGACTTATACATAGAGTAAGCGTTAATTCATGAGTGTTTGACTAGTCATCATAAAGCTCAGTATCTAATTCTCAGTATTAAGCAGTGTTTTAAGATTTTTGCATTTTGTTGATCATTAACAGAATTGTTTAAAGGTGAACAGTTGATGTTCTTTATTGGAATAATTGGAGAAATTGGCCAGTTCTTTGCACCTAATTTGAGTCTTACAAATGTTAGGGAAGTGGGTATAGTAAAATGTCTTTGTATAAAACAGTCTATCCTATTTGCAGCTTTTTTTTTTTCCTTTATAGAGTGTCATTTTTGTGCTCGCTTTGGCAGCACATATAGTGTCATCTTTGCCTAATTAAATTTTAACTTGTCTTTTTTTTTTTTTTTTTTCGGGACCGGGGATCGAACTCAGGGCCCTAGTGCTCAGCGGCAAGCACTTAGCCCACTGAGCTGTACCTCCAGCCCAACTTGTCTTTTTTGTTAAAGCATGCTAGAACTAGAACCATTTGGACTCCGCTACATCCCCAGTCTGTTTCCATTTATTTTGAGACAGGGTCTTACTAATTTGCTGAACCATTCAGGCTGCACACAAACTTGTGATCATCCTGCCTCAGCCTCTCATAATGGAATTACAGGCATGTACTACTATCTTAACTTCAGTCTTTATGTGTTTCTGAAGATGTATTTATTAGGAAATGAGAAGGAAAGTGTTTTGGGGGCTTGTTTGATTTACACAGAGTCTCACTGTGTAGTTCAGGCTGGCATGGAACTCTTATCTGGCAATCCTCATAGCTAAGCCTTGAGTGCTGGGATTACAGATGTGTGCCAGCACATCAAGAATGAAGTATTTTGCATATACTTCAAGGCTTTACTGTTGCTCCTTCCCTCCATAGCAAAGGCAGTGCTAAATCTTCAAGTTCTAATAGGTTTTCTGTGACTTACTAGTTCCTTGCAGAGAATGTAATTTCTCCTTGCCTATGAACATGACTATGGCCAGAACTGGGTAGTCAGATCTGATAACTCATTGCACTAACTTGGATTGAGTTTAATTGTGACCCATCTCCTCTTTTGGGATTGTAATTCTCTTGTTCCCACCAGGGGCAGTATTTTTGTTTTTAAATGTCTGTAGTCTTTATTTTTTTATTTACTGATGCATTACATTGTGGTTTTTTGTTTGTTTGTTTAGGATTTTTTGTTTTGTTTGTCTTTTTAAGACAGAGTCTTGCCATGCAGTTAAGGCTAGCCTTGAGCTCACTTTTGTAGCCGAGGCTGGTCTCAAACTTGGAACTGCCTCAGCCTCCCGAGGACTGGGACTACAGGTATATGCCACTATGTCCAGCTTTACATTCTGTTTTTAATAACAACTTAAGTTTCTGTAGAATCGAGGTATTACAATTTTTTGCTATCTTTATATATCTTATATATATATTTATATATCTGAAAAGGTAACCCTTTGGGCTGGATTGGTTCAATTTAAATTGCTGCCACCTTTCTCAGTGGCACAATGGGTCATACTGAAAAGGAGAAAAACTCTTATGACTGTAAAATTTTACTGTTTTGAATGAGACCTCTTAAGATATTTATGTTGTTTTAATAGTGAGGTATATAGATCACAAAATATAGTCTGATTTAGATTTTGTACTATTTTGCTTCTAAATTTGGGCAAAACACAGAGATTTAAGAAATTTCAGTTACATTATGGCCACAGGTATTCATTTCCAAACAGCGCATGCTGCATTACTAAATGTAGTGTGTTGCATGCACTACTGAGCATAATGGTGAAAGAAAAGTGCCATAAAAAGCTAAGTACCAAGTAACTAGCTAAAAAAAGCTTTTAATTGGAGAGCTGCCATGGTCATTAATCTGGTAGAATAGTACTTGAGGAAATGGTTGTATTAATGTGTAATTTCTTTTGGTTGTTAGAAATCAAAATAGATTTAAATTAGCACTTAAATGCTAAAGTAGCTTTCTGCAGCCTAATTGAGTTTAAAGAATTATAATAGGAGACTTGATTCTAATGCAGGTTATACAAGAATGACCTTGGATAAGTCTATTATTTTATTAGTGAATTTAGTGGAAAAGTTGAACTATCCTGAGTGCTGGGATTACAGGTGTGCACCACCACACCTGGCCTGTTTTTTTTTTTTGTTTGTTTGTTTGTTTGTTTTTTAACATGGATTTCTTACCTTTGTGTTCCATCAGGATCTTTTTTTTCTTTTGAGAGCTAATCTAATTCTATCAGGTATCTTTTTCCTTCCCAGTGAGATTGAGTTCTCATGAGATTTGTGCCTTTTTTAAATCAAAGGATTAAAATGAAGTTTTCTGGCAATATTAATATTTGTGTGATTGTGAGTATACCATTCACTTAATTTATGAGCCTTTATCTTTGTCTGAAAATAATTTTTTGTACTTGACTGGATTATTTTGAATAACGAAAAGTGCATTACATTCATAGTACATTGTACAACCATAGACCCAACTTCAGAAATTAACCTGACATTTTTTATCTAAAGTTGCCTAAAAACTCATGAGTTATCATTTCATTGAGGTTTAAATTTAAATCTTGAGTTCTGAGAGAAAATAGTGTAGAAATAGTTATATAGCTATTTAATGTAGCAAGTCTGTAACGTACTACATTGTTGTGTTGTATATTATTTAGTTCACACAGTAACCCTTTTATAACTGGTTTTCTGGTATATCTTCTCTATTTTATAGATGAGAAAATCAATGAAACTATATGGTAGAGCTGGGCATGGTGGTACACACATGTAATCTGAGCACAAGGGAGGCTGAGGCAGGAGGATCGTTGCAAGTTTGAGACCAGCCTGGTCTACAAAGTGAGCTCAAGGCCGACCTGAACTGCATAGTGAGACTGTCTCAAAAAGACAAAAAAGAAGGAAACTATATAATGGAATAGTCTCTAAGGTTGAAGATGCATTTAAGTAGAACACTTAGTTGTGTGTCATTGAATATATCACTCTAGGATTCCTAAGTCTATGAAATCAATTAACATTTAGAAATATAATTGAAATCCAAGGAGAAAGTAATGAAAATAAGATTGTAATGGTAGGCTTTATTTTAATTGTATCTAAAATTGGTTAAGTAAGTAAATACCCTGCATCAGCAGTAATGGAAATATAATGTGTACCACACGTGTAGTTTATTTTGCTTTTTGCAGTACAGGCTGGCACTTGTGCCACTGAGCTATGTCCCCAGCCCCCTTCTATTTATATTTTTTCTATTTCTGTTTTTTTTCTTCAAAATCAATTTATGTTTTACACTTGACATCTCAGTTAATACCAGGAATATTCAGTGAAATCTCAGTGATAACATTTGGCTGATGACTCATTAGCCCAATACTCAAGTCTTTTGAGTATTTTAGTTTTTTACTTCTCAATGCCTCTCATTAAAATTGTTCTTGAGCATTCTTTTCATACCTGCCCAAGAGGTGGGTTTTGAGTGTTTATTTTACCATCAACAGTAGTGAGATTATACTTGCAGATGTAGATGAAGTCTGATTCCCTGAATTTTCTTCTTTACCTCCGTTTCAGTTTGTAAAAGACTCCACCCCCACCCCGCATACTAGGGATTGAACCCAGGTCTTTTGCACTGAGCTATGTCTATCCCCTTTAAATTTTTTTTTTTTAATTTTGAGACTGCTCAGTTGCTAAATGGCCTGGGCTCAGCTTATGATCTTTCTGCTTCAGCTTCTCAGAGTGCTGGGATTATAGATATGCACCACCATTCCTAGGTTTCATGATTAGAGTTTGAATTCTTATTCATACACAGTTTGGAAGATCCAGAAATGGCAAAGAAAAACTACCTGTGCTTCCATCATCCAAAATCTGGCATATTGTGCATACTTCGGTATTGTGCATATGTGTGTGTTATTAAGGACTGAACTTAGGGCCTTGCATATGCTAGGCAAATCCTCTATCATGAAGTTACATATCTGGCTGTTTTCACTGTGTTTTGAGATAGGGTCTTGCTAAGGTTCCTAGGCTGAGGTTAAACTTACTGTCCTGCCTCACCATCTGGAATAGCTAATGTGTTGCCCCATGCCTGGTCTTCTCTCCCACCCCTCTTCTTCATGTGATTGTAAGCATCTTTTTTGTATAATACATAATTTAACAGTTACAATAAACATTTGTTTTAAAAGTAGCTATATTAAGGTAAATTTAAATACAATAAACCATATGTATATACATTCATGAAACCATCACCACAAACAAAGGTACCTATTACTATTTACCTGAATTCTTTCTCCAATTGCTTACATCTCCTGTCACTAGATTAAAATTTACAGGTCTTCTGTTTTATAGTTAGGTCCTTTAGAGACTTCTGACTTCTATTAATTTGTACCTGTTGCTTTTTAGGTTATTGCTTTTCAGGTTATTGAATAGCTCTACCTTCATTCTCATTTTGGGGGTTTCAGATTTCTCTGACTGATGTTCCAGAATGCTATTTCCATTTTTGGATCTCCTTCCTCATTTGTGAAAGTATGCCTTTGTAGTTTTTTGAAATGGTGTTTTGGATATAAAAATATATTTTGAAGCCAGACCTGGTGGTGCATGCCTGTAATCCCAGCACTCGGGAGGCTGAGGCAGGAGCATCGTTGCAAGTTCCAGATCAGCCTGGGATACAAAGTCAGCTCAAGGCCAGCCTGAACTGCATAGTGAGACCCTGTCTCAAAAAGACAAAAATATATATACATATATTTTGAAATACTGAATGCCTGAAAATTTCTTCCTTCATCTTTCTTTCCTCCATTAATTGCTAGTTTGGATACAGAATTCAGGAAATAGTAAATAATCCTTCATAATTTTATTTTATTTTTATTTTATTGTCTTTTTGAGACAGGGTCTCACTATGCAGTTCAGGCTGGCCTTGATCTCACTTTGTAGCCCAGGCTGGTCGTGAACTTGCAATGATCCTCCTGCCCCAGCCTCCAGAGTGAGTGCTGGGATTAGTGTGTTACCAAGCCTGGCTAGTTCTTCGTAATTTTAAATTAAGGCATTTTATTTTCTTTCAGCTTCCAGTACTGCTGTTAGTCTGTAGTAGGAGTTGGACCCAGGGCCTCCCATATAGTAGGCAAACACTCTCTTACTAGAATACATCCCTACCCCCTTTGAAATTTTGAGATAGAACCTGAGTAAGTTGTCCATGCTGGCCTTGCACTTGGAATCCTGTTGTCTCAGCTTCTGTGTAGCTGGGATGACATGCATATGCCATCACTTGGGCAGCACTTTTAAATTTCTTTGCACTGTATAACCTACCTATTCCTCCCCTGTCTGCCTTCTGGGAAGTTTTTAGATTTTTCTTGTTGACCTCAGTATTTTGAAATTCACTGTGATATGCCTGGGTATGGTCTGTATTCATTGTTGCTGTTAGTGTCTGAGATTCACTATGAATTTTGAAAAATTCCCTTGCACTTTTTTTAATCCCTCTTTTCTTATTAGAAGTCCTATTATATGTATCTTGGTTCTTCTGGACTTATGATTTAATTTTCTTTCTTCTTTTTTTTTTTTTACAATACTGGAGATTGAACCCAGGGCTTTTATGTTAGCTGTATCCCCAACCCTTTTTAATTTTTTGAGACAGGGCCTCAAGGAGGCTAAGTCAGTAAATTAGGCTTGAGCTTGACTATCTTGATTCAACCTCACTGAGTGCTAGGATTACTAGTGTTTGCCACCAGCCTCTGCTTGGTTTTCTCTGTAAGATTTCCCTCTTGCTCAGCCTCCTAAGTGGTGGGATTATTTGTGTGTACTACCACACCTGGAAAGCCATTTTATTTCATCAGGTATTTGTTAATGGTTTACTTTGTGAAAGATACTAAAAAGAGTAGATAAAATTTTCTGTGTTTACAGTTTATTTAGCATTGGATATTACACTTAAAGTATCTAACATTAATCATTAATATGACTGTTGTGTCATTTCTTATAATCTTAAATTGAAGGAGGATATTTGCCTTTCCTTTTCCATTTTATACATATAGTGATGCAAGTTATCACTTGTTATTTTATTAGGGTAGTCCAGGTTTAAAACACATTATAAGCCCACATGTATACCTCCAGACTAAATAGCAGGTTTATTTTTCCCATAATCAGTAGAGCCTGAGGGCTGTAACAGAGGTAGGGAATAATAGTGTTTCTTAGCACACAACCTCTTGGTCTGCCTGCTTTTCCTCCTCACTTAGACTAGGGAGAGGAACATTTTTAATTATCTAGGTATTACTCAGACCCTGCTACTCCCTGCACCCGCAAGTCACAAGGAAGTTTTCTGGAGGAAGAAATTAGCTACAGGAAAGGGGAAAGAAAAATAATACAGGAGCTGAGGAAGAACAGAGGTCTAAAGGGAGTTTGGCACAGAACCTCAATTAATGTGTGTATTTCTAATTAATATACTTTTCCATTTTTTAGTACTGTTATTCTTGTAAGAAAAACAGCACAGGTTAAGAACACATACTGTTTGAGATTAAACCATACGTATCTATAGCGGAACCTGTAAGTTCCGTCTTGCTTCTACCTTCCCACCTTTGGTCCTTTGCCTAGAAGAAACCATACATATCTATGTGTGCTTCCAGGTCTCATATGCTCATATTTTTAAAAATTAATAACTATTTTATGACCTTTTAATCCCCTTTATTTGTGGAGTTCTTATCAGGTCTGTGAATTTCAAGGACAAAATGACAGCATTTAAATTGACCTACTATTGCGGCTTTTTTCCGGTTAGAGATACTGCTCAGTGATAGAGTGCTTACCTGGCAAGCATGAGCTCTCAAGTTCAGTCATACTGCAAGAGAGGAAGACACTTTTCTTCATTTGTAAAACGAAGCCCCTAATATTTTAGGATTACTAGAATGATTTAATGAGACTACACATGGCCTCCTTAATAAACTAAAACACAGTAGCTATTATTACTAACAGCGCCAGGCTCTTTATCAATCTTCTTGTATCAAGTAAAAAAAAGAAAAACAGGCTGATTTTTTTTTTTTAATGATTGTGATAATAGACATTTTTGTGGATAATGTAGTTTTTGAAACATCTCAAGTCTTAAGAAATGGGCCCATTTTTTCTCAATATATGTTTTTGTCTGGCACTGAGACAGAGCATGAGATCAGGACTTTTTTTTTGAGTCAGGGTCTCACCATGTAGCTCAGGCTGTCCTTGAATTCTAAGCAATCCTGCCTCAGCCTCCCAAGTGCTGGGATTACAGGCTTGCGCCACCACACCTATCTACCATAAGTTTGACTAAATATGACACACTTACACATATGGCACACTTGTATTTAGAAATACCTGACATGAGATAATTCTTACATTAAACAGTTTATCTGTTTATATAATTGAGGTTTAAAAAATATACTCAATGTTGGACAACCAGCACAATAATAAATTTTCATACACATACACACACCCCCACCCACCCACCCCTTAGTTATGTTTCTTACTGCGGGACCCAGTACCCAACACCCACAACTCTGAGGAGGAAAGGTTTATTTTGGCGCCCAGTTTGTGGAGGTTTCAGTCCATAGTGGGCTGGATCCAAAATAGGATAGCCTGGCAGAGGGCCACAGAAGAGGAAAAACAGCTCCGGGCTTGGTAGCATGAAGTAGGGCTAAATCAAGGAGGGAGGGAGGTACACTGTTCCAGGCCATGCCCCTAGTGACCCACCTCCTCTAACCAGGCTGCATCTTCCATCATTGCATTTAGTTGTAAACTCTTCAGTGTCCTAATTCCCTGATGAGTATCAGCTCTATGACCCAGTGACTTTCTTAGCCCTTGAGCAAGAAGTGAGACTTTGGTGGGGGCATCTAGATATAAACCATAGCACCCAGCTCAAGATCACTTTTCCTCTAGCCCTTCCATCTATGGGTAACTGCTAGCTCATTTTGTCTCAAGATTTGTCCTATTTTATATAAAGGTCTTTTATATGATTTTTTGTAACTAGCTTTCACTTAGCATTGTTTTCGGGGTTCACCCACGTTGTAGTGGTATTAGAATTTCATTATTTTTCATGGTTGAAAAATTTATTGTAGGATAATACCACATTGTATTTATCCGTTAGTAGATTGATACTTGTGTTACACGTTTCCATTTTTTTGTTATTATGAGTAACACTGCTATAAACACAAATTAGAAACTTTTTAAATGAATATATATTTTAATTTCTGACATACTTAACGAGTGGAGTTGTTGAGTTGTGTAACGGAGGCAAGTCTTTTGGACCTTTTGAGGAAATACTTGTGAAGGCTGTTACTGGTGTGTACCACCAGGTCTGGAGTGTGTACGCCAGTGTATATCTGCCAGCAGTGAATGAAAATTCCAGTTTTTCCAAATCAAGTGCACATTTTTTTGTCTCATTTTTCTAATGTTAGTGATTTGGTTTTCCCCCAACATTTTTTATATATGGCTTTAAAAAAAAATTATTATCCTCTGCCCTGGCCTCCGGAGTACTGGGATTACAGGCATGTGGCATCATGCCTGACTAGCTTATTGAATTTTGCCATTCCCTCCATCCTTCCCTCCTGCAGTGCTGGGGACTGGACGTAGGACCTCAAGCACACTATATATACATATATATATATATATATATTTTTTTTTTTTGTGGTACCGGGGATCGAACTCAGGACCTTGCACTTGCCATGCAAGCGTTTATTCAACTGAGCTATATCCCCAGCCCCAAAATTATACTTTTTTTTTTTTTTTGCGGTACTGGGGATTGAACTCAGGACCTTGTGCTTGCCAGGCAGGTGCTTATGCCACTGAGCTATATCCCCAGCCCTCCTCATGCACACTATAGCCATGTCCTGTGCCACTAATTTATACTCCCATTGTATGTGATATATTACATTGAGATTTTTTTTTGGATGTTAAACCAATTTGGCATTTCTGAGGGAAAAAAATCTCACCTGGCTGTGGAAATAATTCTTTTTACTTTGTTGCTAGATTGGATTGCTTATATTTTGATAGATTTTTATGCTTGTATTTATGAGGAATGTTGATTTTTTAGTTTTGTTGTCTTTCCTTCAACCTCTTCCCCTCCCTTTTCCTCCCCTCTCCTTCCCTTTTCCTCTTTTTTTTTTTTTTTTTTTTTTTTTTTCTTTTTCTGTTTTTGGTACTGGGAATCAAACTCAGGACTTTGTGCTTACCAGGCAGGTGCTATGCCTCTGAGCTATATCCCTGGCCCTCCTCTCTTCTTTGAGACAGGATCTCACTATGTAGTCCATCCTGGCTTGAACTTGCAGTGGTCCTCCTGCCTAGGCCTCCTGGGTACTGTTTTTTTTGGATTTTTTTAGTACTGGGAATCAAACTCAGGGCATTGCACTTGCCAGGCAGGCAGTTGTGCCGCTGAGCTATATCCCCGGCCTGAAAATTTTAGTTTTTTGTGTTTTATATTTTGCTTTTTGTTTTTGATGGGTACTGGGATTACAGGCACACCACCACATCCAGCAGTTTTTAGTTTTCTTGAGACTTTATCTAGTTTTAGTATTAGGGTTATACTTGGCCTCATAATATTCCTCTCATTTTTTAGAAGAATTTGTGAAGAATTGATGCTAATTGATAGGAATTCATCAGTGAAGCCATCTGGACCTCAGGGGCTTTTCATTATGGAAAGTTTTTAAGAATTACCAGTTCAGTATTTTTACTTGTTATAAGTTTATCCCCATTTTCTGTTTCATTTCAGTTTCAATAATTTGTGTCTGTTGGGGAATGTTTTCAGTTTCATTTAGATTCCTTACTCTGTTGCCATACATTTTTTCATAGTAATCCCTTATATGTGAATAACATTACTGATATTGTTAGTAGTACTGAGGGTTGAACTCAGGACCTCCAAACATGTTAGGTGAGCATTCTCCCACTGAATTACATGCCCAGCCTTTTAGGCAATTTTTTTTATTTTGAGGGAGGGTCTAACTAAGTTGTCTAAGGTGGCCTTGAACTTGCCATCCTCATGTCTCACCCTTTCTGGTACCTGGTATTACAAGCACGTGCCACTATGCCTGGTTAGCTTTGTTCCACTCCAAAAATTTTTCTGCCTTTGTCTTCCCCATAGGGGCATGACACTATTTCATAATAATATAAAAAATGGACAAAGAACTTTATAATTGAAATTTCTCTAGAGATTATAAATGAACAGTAAAGCCTGTGAAGAGATGTTCAACATTATTAACAAGAAAAAATTCAAATCAGAACCACAGTGAGGCGTCTTCCACCAATTAGGGTGGGTAGCAAAGCACTATTAAAAAGTAGCAAATAGTAGGGACATCAAAAAATTAGAGCCTTTGCAAACTGTTGGAGGGTGTTTGAAATGGCACAATCACTGGAAAAAAGGATGGTGGTTCCTCAAAAAAATTAAAAATAGAACTACCATATTATCTAGCAACCCCACTTCTGGTTATTTATCAAAAAGAATCATTTGAAAGCTGGATCTTAAAGACTCACACTCATGTACATAAAAGTGTTCCTTTGTGCTATTTTTGTCATACATTTTTCTGAATTTTAGAAACCAGAGAAATTAGGGTATATATACTCTTGTTTATGCAACAAGGCTCTTGATAATTGGAAAGACAAGAATAGGAGAGACTGTGAAAGGATGTAATCAGACTTCTAATAAAATTTGAAATCTGAAATTGAAATCAAATTATCAATTTGAGAAAATTTAAATTCCTTTATGATTACAGATTGATCTATTTCAAGAACTATCCCTGCCTAGCCATTTTTTCTGCTTCTAAAAAACAAAATGAAACCAGAAAATTCTGAGACTCATCTTAGGTGTTTGCTCCTATCTGTCTTCATTTTTTATTTCTGATCACTCACCTTGTCTTAAATATGCCTCTTCTGTACAATAGTAAGCCAAAATTGCTTTCCTTGAGTCTAATTACGCTGCTTAAATGTTCCACATCAGTTCCAGTATGTTTTTAGGAGATTGTAAAACTAATCTCTTCTTTTTAAATTCTCAGAGGTGCCCTACATTTCTGTAATTTAAATTTTAATCTCTTTATTGTACTGTGACGTTTTCGAAGATTAGTTATGTCTGTTCATCCTTTTCTCCTACCATATCATATCCCTTCTAGAATTGCATGTTTAAACTGTTTGCAACCTTTTCATTATGAAGGTGTCTGTATACACAAACTGCTTTTCATTTCCATGTTCATGTTGTTCTTTTTTGTATGTCTAATAAATTCATACTCATTTAAAAATATTTTTCTTTAAAGCCTCGTTTTCTTTTTTGTTGTACTTACATGTTCTTCTAGTACTGGTGGTGTCATACTAAGTGTGATTGTCTCATTTCCCCTCCACTATACAATTGATTTTTTTCCCTCTTTTGAGACAGTCTCACCCCGTAGTCCAGGCTGGCCTTGAACTTGAGACCCTCCTGCCTCTGACTACTGAGTCCTGGGGTTACAGATGTGTACCACTTTGCGCACCCCCCACAATTGACTTCTTAAGCTATGACTCACATCTTTAGATCAACCTTCCATATTTTTCCATTTTTTTGATTATCTTCTATATCATGCAAGTATCGGGTTAGTGATTTTTAGTCAGAGTAGTAATAGAAAATTTCCTTTTGACATTAAAGTTTTATGAAAATACTTATTTTGAGAGAAAATTGGATTTAAAAATATTGCTATAAAGACAGGATAATAATAGTATCCTAATGGTGTTATATAAATGATTAGAATTTAGTCAGTTTCAACCTTACTTATTCTACCAAATATCAGCAATTTCTGTGCTTTGTAATATTAAGATAATTCTATCTTCATTCCTTCAATTCTATGGTCTAACCTATATTATCTACATTTTAGATTATCAGGCTATTTAATATTAAACATAGTGTCTTCTGTGTTTTAAAAATTTTTAAGTGTAAAGATCAAGTGCCTTAACTACATATTGTCTGAGTCAACTAGGATGGACGTTGTTCATTTCATGCTATTATCCTTTGTTCTTGTTTCAATTTGCCTTTTTTTTGTCCTGTGCTCTTGGGTGGGGCTTTTCAGAGGTGCTGGGTCTTGGGTGTATGATGCTCATCAGTGGATTTCTTGTCGGTGGATTGTGGCACTGATGAGCTTGTAGCCAAATGTAATGCTGGGAGGTTTAGTCTGGTCAAAGGAGGTGGGTTACTAGGGGCGTGGCCTGGAGGGGTATGGCTCCTTGCCTTCTGCCTTGAGGGTTCTCAGCTTCTGGCTGCTACGTTTTGAACTGTTTTTTTCTCTGCCTTGGAACCAGCTGAGACTGTGGACTGAAACCTCTACAAACTGTGAACCAAAATAAATCTTTCTTCCTTAAAGTTCTGAGTGTTGGGTATTGTGTCTTAGGGAGAGAAAAGTAACTAAGACAAATACTAACACTTCATTATCCTCTTACTCAACCCTGGTGACCTCTTTTCTATTTTGTGGTTTCATGAATTTGTCCACTGTAGGTTTTTCACACAGGTAGAATCATGTGATGTTTGTCTTTTTGTGTCTGATGTATTTTACTTGGCACAGTGTTCTCAAGATTCATCTGTGTTTTAGCAGGTATACCAGGATTTTATTTCCTTTTAATGCTAAACATTTTGTTGTGCATAAATATTTTATTTACTGTCCATTGTAAATAATACTGCCTTCAATACTAATGTTTGTTTTGAGTTGTTACTTGTTTTGAGCTTATACTTAGGAGTTAATGTTTTCCCCTCCCCTCCCCTCCCCTCCCCTCCCCTTTTCTTTTCTTTTCTTTTCTTTTCTTTTCTTTTCTTTTCTTTTCTTTTCATCCTGCCTCAGCCTCCCACATGCTGGGATTACAAGTGTGCACCATCATGTCCCATGTTTAACTTTTGAGAAACCATAACTATAAATCAAAACCTATGATGGTTAAGCCTTGCTGTGTCAACTTGATTGGCTTGGGAGCTGCTCAAAGGAATGATAAAATACACTTGGATTCCTGGACCTTTTCCCTCTCGCACTGTTCCTTGCTGTTTGCCAATCACCATGAACTTAGAGTCTCCCACTCAGCATTCTTCTACCACAGTTCTGCCTTGGAGCAGCTGACCATGGAATGAATTCTCTGAAATTCTTAGCTAGATTAATAAGCTTTTTCTCCTCTAAATTGTGGCTGTCAGGTATTGTGTCCCAGAGATAAGAAAGCTAATACAAAATACACTTTCAATTTAATGTTTTTGAGGTTTAACCCAAATGCTTGCAATCTTATAAGTGTTTTTTAACTTCTTTCTTTTTTTTTCTTTTTGGTACTGGGAATCAAACTCAGGACCTTGTACTTGCCAGGCAGACACTGTGCTACTGAGCTATATCCCTGGCCCAAGGATGTATTTTCTAGTTACATACTATATCTTCACAAATTTTATCTTCAGCTACCAAGGGAATTCAGAGCAAATAGCTGACCAGGAAAATACACAGATATTGTTAAGAACATGCCAACCTTTCTCCATCCAAGATTAATTTATGAACAAAATTAATCATATACTGAAATTGCCCCCAGGTTATCATTTTGTTAAAGTAATTCAGATACCAAGCTCTGTCTAGTGAATTCTTTTAATCAACTGGATAAGCCACAACGTAAGCCAAAGGTTTGATAAAGTACATCTCTGGATGAAGGGATCAAACCCATTGCCCTTACGCAGTAACTACATCCCTGGCCCTTTTTGTTTTTATTTTGAGATGGGGTCTTACTGAGTTGTGAGTTGCCCACATAGGGCCTGAACTTGAAATCCTCTTGCCTCAGCCTCCCAAATACTGGGATTACAAACATGTGCCACCACCCCCAGCGCATATATTAACTTTTAATTGTCTAAATTAGAAAGCAGGGTTCTTTCAGGCTTTCTTGCTTTGTAGTCCCAAATTAAGAAAATGCTAAATTCTAATTACTTGTTTCACTGCAATGTAAAAATGGCCAAATGTGAATGGTATTCAGGAAATGTATATGGGAGAAAAAAATACTATCAATGGAATAGCCACCATAAAATAATATTCTTAATTCCTGTAAATTTTTTGCAGTTTTCAAAGCATAATTGCAATAGGAGGCGTGATTAAATATGTGGTGAATGTTTTTAAATTTTTAAAAATTATAGTAAAACACGTTGCCATTTGTCTCCCTCAAAATATTCACCCTCACTTCAAGCACATTTATCCCATTGTTTTTAATACTTCCTGAAGCAGTTCTAGAAGACCTCTTGCCTGATTATCTTTATGCCATGTGATCAGAAATACAGGGAATGCTGCTGCTGAGTGACAGCCAATGGAAAGTCAGACCGCTAAAACATTATGGTGGGTCTGCATCCATTTCTTTCACCAAATCTGGCATGATGAGACTTGCTCTTTTCCAAAGTTGAAATGATAATGAAAGTA
The DNA here is from genome assembly GCA_004027595.1 of Dinomys branickii. NCBI lineage: Eukaryota > Metazoa > Chordata > Mammalia > Rodentia > Dinomyidae > Dinomys > Dinomys branickii. Next base: position 15,301 of record PVLD010012902.1, on the reverse strand, counting down.
AATGTTTTGAATTAATTCAGGACATCAAGGCAGCTAAAACAGTGCAGCTAGAGGTGCCGCACTCATGAACAAAGACTTCCCAAGCAGCCTCAGCCTTGGGGTGCCAGGAACGTGGAGTGAGTGTGCTTGAAAACATGGGGAGTATTTTGAGGAAAATTAATGGCAGTGTGTCTTCTACTGTAATAAATTTTTAAGAAATGTAAGCATTTCACTGTATTTGTCTATTACACTTTTTATGATAGACAAAGTATTCTTTAGCCAAGAAGGATGATGTTTCCATTTTATTGAGAAGGAAATTAAAACTTAGATCAGTTACTTTATTTTATTTAGTTATTTTTTTAAAGTAGTTACTTTAGATAAAGGAGTGCAAGAGAAGCAGTGAGCATGGCAGATGAATATAGGAGTTGTTCTTGTCTGGTGGGTTGTTTGGAAGGTGTATCCAATTAGGTTTGAAATTTGGATGTGATATGATAGTAGTTCCCAGAGATGCCGTCCATCTCTCTTCCTGGAGATTAGTTCACTGAGGTATCATCCTAGAATCTTTATTTAATAAGTTTCTCTTAAATTTTACTTAGTGAAATTGGTTAATTCTACATCCATTATTTTTGAGCAGAAGTATTGGTTTGATAATAGTTTCTTGGGAATGTCTGCTACCTAATGAGTAGATTGAAGTAGGTTGAAAAGAATAATTAGATAATGGTTATTTTGATGAGAGAATTGTGATTTTTACCACTTCCCAGCAGTGGAAAGAATGAGAGATATGGGGATTAGTGAAATTAAGGAGATTCCTTGGGAAGACAGAGAGAAATTAAGAAAATTGAAATAGGTAAGACTATTTTTGGAAGAAATTTTATATGATTGAGATGTTGAGTCTTTGCTTATAAAATGTCTAGTAGACATTTGGAAATACTAATTTGAGTTCTAGAATTAGGGAAGCATTACATTAAAAGGTCAGATCTTGCCAGGAATCAAGATATCAAGGGTTTAGTCTCAATTCTGTCAAAGTAGGTTTCATTTTTTGTTGAAGTTGGGCTGTTTTTCTTGTCCTTGAACCTTCAAACCTTATTTTTTTCTGGGCTGAGTCTCCCTATAAATTTGAAATGTTTATTCTTACTTCCCAAGTGAGTAGTATGGGTAAGAAGGAAAGAAATTACTGTTAAACTGATAAGGATAAGATCTAGAAAAAAGTAATATAAAAGTTCTGTATTTAAAGTTAATATGCCAGCACTCGGGAGGCTGACGCAGGACGATTGCTGTGTGAGGCCAGCTTGAATCGCTTGGTGAAACCCTGTCTCAAAAAGACACATACAAACATACATGCATACATACATACATACATACATACATACAATAAGTTAGTATGGCTGAGCATGGTGGCCCACCTCTGTAATCCCAGCACTTGCGGCTGAGGCAGGAGGATCACTGTGACTTCATTCAAGGCCGCCTGGCCTACATAGTGAACTCAAGACCAGCCTAAACTACATAATGAGACCCTGTCTCAAAAATAGATAAAGTTGATATGAATGGGGAGTGTGCATGGTCACACTTACATTGTGTTTTTATATATGAGGCTTACTTTCTTGATTTCTTTCCTGAACAAAATACAACAAATTTTGGATAACAGGCTCAGTGAATTGTTTGAGATGCTTGCCGTCTTTGTGATGTGCAGCACCACATTTGTGTACAGTGGCAGTTTCTTGCTATATCCCTGGCCCACTACATGTTCAGTGCTAATAACTCCATTTCAGTTTTTCAGTTGTGTTTTGTTAGTCTCCCCTTTGGTGACCACTCAAAAGAACTTTGGGAAGTATTTTCCCTCCATCTGTTGCAAAGCAGTCTCTGAAGTATAACATTTCTTTCCTGTGGTGAGCAAGAATTTTTCCATTTTTTTAATCCTCATCTACATTCATCTTCTCTTCATCTCTATCCTGTTTGCTTTCAGTACTGTATGAGGCCATACCTAAAATAGCTGAAGTTGGTTGCCTTCACATTTAAGTTGATCTTCTGTATTTTAGGGAGAAAAAGCTTCCAGTGTGTATGAGAGTCTGAGTATTGTTTTGAGTTTTGCTGTGCAGTAGATACTGTAAGTCATTTAGTGAAAATAATTTGCCACTTCCTAAAAGAAATACTTCCTTTTGGGTTCATCTATTACACATGTCTGCTACACTTTTTAGCATTAACCTATATATGCCAAGTTATGCATCTTTTCTGCCTCCTTCCAAAAGACAGATGAAAAGGGAATCTTAGGCCCCAAATTTATACATTTGTGGCCCAGATTTGGGAATTAAGTGGAGAATGTTTAATCAGTAGAATCTGCGATTAGTGTACATCTGATTTGAGAGAATATGCCTGTCTTTATGGTAAATAGATTTTTCTTCATGTTGCTTTTTGTCTTTTTTGGAAATGGGTTCACTGTATAGCGCAGGCTGGCCTTGAACTCAGAATGTGCCCCAGCCTGGCATCAGCTTACGATCCTCCTGTGTCAGCCTTCCACGTGCTAGGATCATAGGCATGCACCACCACACCCAGCCTTCATGCTTTAAACAGAAACTTTCTATAGATAAATGAAGTACAAATAAAGATGAGCCATACAAGGAAGAAGGAACCAATGGAAGAGCTAAAAATAAAATAAAGCTTCTTATTTTAAACTCCAACTCTATCCCTAGTGTTCCCAGTGGTCCTTTTTCAGAATAATTTTTAGGAAATTCCATGAGAAGCAAGGGACATAGTACCTTATTTCCTACACCCTCCCTAATTGTCATTATTTTTACCTGTTGAGAAAACTTGTGCAGTGTAGACTCTTCTCTATCAGATAGGCCAGCATCCTTTCCAAGGGTACCAGATTAGAAAGTAATAAAAAAATTTGTTCTAAGAGTTTAATCTGTAGATGTGACCACCAAAAAAAAATATAATAATAATTTCGTTTTTTTAAACAAGGAATCAAACTCAGGACCTTGTGCTTGCCAGCCAGGCACTTGTGCCTCTGAGCTATATCCCTGGCCCAGGAATGATTTTCATATTGTATTTGAAAACACCTTTAAAGGCATGTTAATCTTTGTTTAGCAGTTAAAAATTTGTTGTTTTTTGAGACATGGTCTCACTATATAGTCCAGGCTGGCCTGAATTCACTGTGTAGTTCATGTTGACCTGAAATTCATGGTAATGCCCCTGCCTCAGGCTCCAGAATGTGAGCACCACCATGCCTGGTAGTAGTAAAGAGTTTTTGCATGAGAATTATTTTGCTTCTAGTAATTTTCTTGACTTCCTAGGCCTTTAGTCCCTAATTCAGGAGTTTTCAAGAACAGATTACTCATACAAACCAGCTTTGAATTGCTATTATACCATGTAGGACTATGAGAAATATGCCAGACTCAGTTATTTATGATTCATTTCTTTTAAAATATGAAAGATTCTTTTTTAAGTTCTTTTTAAAAATGGTAACTGAAATCTGTACTGTGTGGGAAAGCATTGTTTCAAACTGCTACATTCTTTGCCTGAAGGCAAGTTTTTATTTCTACATTCTAATACTGAACATCAGTTAGTATTACTATTTAAAAAAAAAGATAGACGCTTTGGTCTTTGCTAAGTCAGTGTAGTGTAGAAAGTGATAAGAAAGGAGGACTCTAATATTGACCTAGAATATTTTAATCAAGAAATTCCAGACACTCTCCACCCGTATTTTGAGATCTAGACTTACGTGCAGTCTTAATTTAGCAGTAAAACTTGGACTATTGCTAAAAATATAAAAGTTAAAAAGACTTGAGGACCACATTGTTTTGGAGTATGGTCATCATCTTATAAAGTGAAAATTTTAAGTTTAATTAATGGAAACTAATTTCATTACTTTAGTCTCAGGATTGATCTGGAAGATTTGCCAGTAAGACAAAATAAACAATGGGAAAAGGTAGGATTGATGCTTTAGAATTACTGAAATTTGAAGGTAAAGAGAAAAGACATCTGTTAGAGAATGTCTAAAATGAAATAATTTCTTAAAAACGAAACAAAAAAATTCCTTCTAAAGATGTGCAAATTGTACCAAGCATTAGCACTGTGTTTCTCATTCAAGAAGAAATTACATCAGCAAATAGTATACTGTGTACTCTTGTTTGGATGATACTGAGATGAACAGTTGTTCTAGTTTGTTGCCTGACTCCCCACCCCCAGCAGTCTGGAAATGTACATGTTACCAAGGTCACATGACAGTGACCTTGGTTTGTTCATTTAGGCTGTCAAAGCAATGTAATGTAGATGGAAAGAAATGAATAGAGTGGGGTTAGCTGTAATTAGCTCTTAATGGTGGGGAAGGATTCTAAAGAGCAACAGTGGTTATTTTTAGCTTTCGCATGTCAAAGATTAAAAAGATCAATACCTAAAACTGGTAAAAAAAAAAAAAAGTAACATAGAGGAATGGCCATTTGGCAATTGTTGATGCAAATACGAATTTCTTTTTTCTTTTTTTTTGGAGACAAGATTTTGCCTATGTACTTTAGAGTGGCCTTGAACTCACTGTGTAGCACAGGCTGGCCTCCAACTCTCAGCCATCCTCCTGCCTCGGCCTCCCAAGTGCTGGGGTTATAGGTGTGTGCCATTATACCTGGAGAAATACGAATTTCTATAGCCTTCTTTAGGTGCTACTTAGAGATTAGCTAATTTGTTAGGTTCTATTAACATCACAATGTGCAGAACTTCTTAAACTTGAAATTTTACTATGAATTTATATGACAAAAACTACTTCCAATAGCATGCCAAGATGTATGTACAAGAAGGAACAATATGAAAATTAGATATAATATAAAACTTTATCAATAATATTTGCACTAAAGTAATATTCTATTACTATCTTTTGATACTTCATTTTTAAATTTATCATTATATTCATGGTAGTTAATGGTGAGTAATATTTAAACCATATAGAATCCTGTAATTTATTTTTCTGTCAGCTATAATGTAGAAAGTACTTTTCAACAATCCCTAGTGAATAACAAATACTGTATCAACATGGATCTTCTGAGAAGAAATAATTTGAGAAGCTTGTGAATTTCAGGGCAATACTGAATTTTTCTGAGTCTGTTCATCTGTAAAATAAAGTAGGATTACCTAAAATCACACAAGGCTATTCTGGGTACTAAAAGGATTAAAGCAAACAGTAAATAGAGAACATTTGACAAATAATTCTAAAAACCCAGCAATTCCTGTTGGTCTGTATGCTTATATTAGCTTTCATATACTTTACTGTTGTCTTAGAAGGTTTTTTTGGGAATAAAATTACGTACTTCTCTTGAGATACTTGTCCATAAAGTGGACACATTTTGAAAGAAACCTAAAATTTGCTTGGGTTTTTTCTCTGCTTAATGATTTTCTGTTCTCATGTAACTATTTCTGATTTTTAACATTTAGGACTGGACATGTAGCTCAGTGGTAGAGTGCTTGCCTAATGGCTCTGGGTTTGATCACCAGTACTGCAAAAGAGCAACAAAAACAAGAAACAAAAATGTAAACAAGGTTCTTCGACTCTTTAAAATTATTTATCTTCAGATAGGATAAAAATCTACATTACATACATACATCATCCATAGATAACTTGCAGGCAAAATTAGAGATCAGGTAATATTAATACTGTTATGAGCTGTTAAATAGCCATTCAGTATTCTGAAGGTAAATTAGTTGTAGATTTCTGATGAGAAGTCCACTGGGTTTTTTCCTGTTAATTTATACTATACTATAAATAGTAGTTGATAGCTTTTTTACAAAGCACTTTTATTTTTAAAAATCAAAATTTTGGTTGTAATCTTTGCAAGTTGGTCATAGTGTCTAAGTTGTATCAGGCTTATTGAGACTTAAAGATTCAATTTTCACCTTTTTTAAAGTCAGAAATTTTTTATTATTGGGAAAGTACTTAAGTGCTTGTTGAGGATGATACATGTGCATACATGTGCGTATACACAGACTTTTGAGGGGAAGGGAAAAACTTACTCATGGATTTATTTAACAAATAGATATTGAACCAAGACACTGTGCTAAGTTGTCATGTGGTAAAGATGGGACATTGAAAAGTCACTTTGTTTTGCCTTCTCACAGAAAAGCTTTTGAAACCTTATTCTTTGGGGATAAAATTCACTGTTGCTTGTTATTAATAGCTAGGAAAGAGGCATGTACTGTACCTGGTTTGTAAAAATGTTTAATCAGGTTAGGGAGGGCATGATTTAACCTAGGATGAGGTGGGCTGTATGGGAAGGTGTCCTCAAGGAACTGACTCCATCTGGTTGAATTGAATGACTGGGCAAACTCAAGAGAAAAAGTTGATAAAGTTTGATAAGGTTTGATAAAGATTGATAATAGTAGGAAAAACATGTATTAAGAACCTGAGGTAGGAAAGAGCATGAGGTGTTTAAGAATGAAAAAAATTAGTGCAACAAGAAATTAGGGTAAAGAGTCAGAAAAAGATCACAAATGGGACCTTATAAATCACAGTGTGTATAATGTTATTCTAAAGGCTGCAAAAAGCTATGGAAGGGCTTTATAACGGTTACACTAGAACCTATTTGTGTATCATATTCTGACTTCAGAATTGTTTAAAAAAAAGAAAATTTTTTTCTAAGATTTAAATAGGCATATTTTAGAATTTATGTACATGGTCATTAAAAATTTTTTTTGACTGTAATGTGGACAGTGTGGACAACAGACTCTACAGGGGTAAAAGTAGATGTGTAGAGATAATTTAGTTTAAGATTATTATTGCAGGAATCCAGAAGAGATGTGATGGTTTAAAACAGGATAGGGTCAGTAGAGAAAAATATAAGCGAATTACCTTTCCAGCAAATTTATAAATTTTGCACACTTTATAATATTTTTTAATGAAATTAGTTTTTTATTTTACTTTTGACTGAGTTTTTTTTTTTTTTTTTTTCGGTACCAGGGATTGAACTCAGGACCTTGCGCTTGCCAGGCAAGCGCTTATGCCACTGAGCTATACCCCTAGCCCCTATTTTACTTTTGATAATACTAGGTTTGAACCCAGACCCTCGGTTTTTATTTTTATTTTTATTTTTTTTATTTTAAAGACAAAAGAATGGAGACATATGAACCAGAAAAGCCATAAGCAATACAGAAAATACAAAGTTATACAGAATATAGTAGGGAATTAGAACTGGATGTTGTATTACATAGTTATCTTCACATTAGTAAACACAAAAACATTAAAGGAAATACCAAATTATAGATAAGATAGTAGAGAATTTGCACTGGATGCTGTATAATATAAAGTTATCTTCATTTCTGCTAGTACAAAAACGACTGAGGAAATACAGAATTATAGAGAACATAGAAGGGAATTAGCTCTGGATGCTGTCCTACATAATGTTACCTTCATCTTTGTTACTCAGGTTACACAGATGATGGCCCTTTTGATCAGTTGTTTTTTCTCCTCCCTCATCTCGGTTGCCCTACCACTCAATCATTCATCCTCCCTGTGATAATAACTGTACTCCTGGGTTTATCTATATCCTTGGACTCTCACCTTGGGAAGAGATATAGCTGCCTCAGACTATACTATAACATACAGGGGTGTATACAGACTGCCATGGTTGGAGGTGGGAAAGCACATATGCTCACAGCGGACCGCCCGGCTCCACCCTGTCGTCGTGCTATGGGTGAGGGCGGGTCCAGACCATGTGGCTCCAGCATTACCGTTCCCCACCCCTTGCAGCTGGGCAATGGGTCTCCGAAGCTGAAGCTACGAATGCCGAAACGAGGGCTTGGGCCAAGGGTGTGCTTGGATCGGCAACCTCCTCCCTCTCTGTCTCGTCTCCCTCCAACTGCGCCATGTCAGATCTGCGATCCCCTCCTCCAGAGGAGGTTCTACTTAGACTTTCCGAGGGTTTCACTTCCTATCTGAGATCCCTCTCGAGTTCAGGATATCCACCTCCCTCCTCTCTGTCCTTCACATGTTGCTATATTGCCGTGTCTGAATGGCATTCCTCCGGGAGGTTCTCTCTCCGCTGCCCACCCGGTCACCATGGGTTCATATAACGTTCATATATGCAAGCAGTATGGAGACACTGTTGTTGCTCGCATCAGTAGTCTGGGGTGAGTCCTAAAGCCTGTGGACTCGTCCCATTGCTGTCAGGAACAGGTGGTGATTGCGCAGGCCGCCGAGGCTCAAGGTGCT
>PVLD010012901.1:0-58213 GCA_004027595.1 Dinomys branickii | reverse complement strand
CACTGTGGAGAGCCGTTTGGAGATTTCTCAGCAAACTAGGTCTAGAGGTTCCATTCAAACCAGCTATTCCTCTTCTGGGTATTTTCCCAGAAGATCTGAAAACATCATATCACTCTGATATATGTGCACCCATGTTTATAGCAGCACAATTTGTAATAGCTAAAATGTGGAAGCAACCCAAGTGTCCATCCACAGAAGATGGGATTAAAAATTGTGGCATTTTTATATAATGGAGTATTATTCAGCTATAAAGAAAGACAGTTTTGGGGACTTTATAGGCAAGTGGTCAAAACTGGAGTCCATACTCATAAGTGAAATAAATCAGTGGTACATGTGCAGGCAATGTATTGTATCACTGGTGTAAGAACCTGAGGGTGGGAATATAAACTAAGAGACATGAAGGAAATCTGTTCAAAAACAAAGAACAGATGGGACGAGGGAAAGGAGAAAAGAAAGAGACAAAAATGTATGTATATATGAATATACATATATGCAGGAGGGTTAACATGGTTCTGCTATTGTATTATATCACTTAATGCTAAGGAATAATCGATGACGGGTTATTCGATCAATCTTGTATGTCTGTATGTGTTATCCTGAACACACACTTCGAAGATATCAATATGCAAAGCAGCAACTATTGGTGGTTTTTTTTTTTTTGTCTTTGGTTTTTTGTTTTTTGTGTTTTTCTGTTGTTGAGAGGATTAATTGTCTGACCAATTTTGCATGTCTGTATCTGGGTTCATATATATACACTTTGAAGATATCAATAGGTAAAGCAACAACCACTGTTGAGTCCATGTCACCTTGTCTGTAAATCAGTTTTGATTGTACTATTTTTTATGCTAATTTGTGTCTGTGTGTTAATATGTTTTTGTGCTTTTATTTTTTTAAAAATAAAAAATAAAATAAATAAATAAATAAATAAATAAATCAAACAAGCTCCAGGTCTGGAGTTTGATTCCTGGTACCAAAATGTTTCAAAAAGCAAACTTTTATTTTTATGTTTTGAGATATCTGTATATTGAATATAAAAATAGTTCTGTTTTATATTCTTACCAATAATGTTTAAGGGTGGATTCTTTGGGGGGTGGTTGTCTTTTTGAGACAGAGTCTTGCTGTGCAGTTCAGGCTGGCCTTGAGCTCACTTTGTAGCCCAGGCTGGTCTCGAACTTACAATGATCCTCCTGCCTCAGCCTCCCGAGTGCTGGGATTACAGGCATGCACCACCACACCAGGCTCTAAAAGGTGGACTCTAAAAATTTCAAAGCATGAATACATACAGCTCTCTGGAGGATGTCTTCACACACGTAATAAGACACTAACGTGCACATGGATTCTGAATGCTGCCTTCCAGTTAGCAGTGTTTTAGATAATGTACATCTCATATTCATTTATATACATAAACACATTTCCTGCCACAGTTCCAGATTTACTGTTTTCATGTATGTCTATACCCAGTACCTACATGCAACTTCACACATTTTCTTGATGTTGATCATAAAAGAAGCTCCTTCAACACGAATGTATGAGATAGTGTCTTTTGGGGGCTGGAGATATAGCTCAGTGGGATAAACGCTTGCCTAGTGAGTTCGATTCCCAGTACAGCCAAAAAAAAAAAAAAAAAAAAAAACAGGAGATAGTGTCTCTTGTGGCATAATGTCATTAACTTAGTTTGCTACACTGCAATATTTCTGTATTCAGTTGTCAAATTATACAAAATCAATCTGTATGCAAATCGATAAATTTTTGTGACATTAAATAAATTTGAAATTGGCCTGAAAAAAAAGTATTAAGTTTCTAAAATTGTAATAGAATTATTATAATATAACTTGGTCAAAGGTATGTTTGAGTGCACTCTGATTCTCTGTAAATGTTTGTTTGTCCTGTGTACTTGTTTGCATGTTTGTCATTTTATGAACAGCTGTTCCCCTTTATTTTTGAGCTCAACAAATTTTTTCATAATACAATTGGGTTGTAAATTTGGAGGCATGCTTTCCCCTAAATTACCAGCTTGTTTAAATGAGAATATTTAAATAAAGATATCTATAATATAATCCTTGAGTAGAAAAATTGTTGGGTAGGACTCCAATTGGTGAATACAGGGGTGGCCAACCTTTGTTCATTAATAAAGAGCCCTCAGTGTTCTCCATGATTTCTTGGCAGACACCTCTATGATTGAATCTTTTTGTCAAAAAAAAATTTCAGTAGAAATTTATAATACACTTTTCTTATAGAGGATCCTCTTGATACAAAGTAAAATTTTGACAAAGGTTTTTTGTTTTTGTTTTTCCACATGTGTGTGGTAATTCATTGGTGTTGGTTTCAGGGCATATTGAATGTATTCATGATTACAGATTTTTCAAAATATGGAGCAAAGACTTTATTCTGATGGGACTTTCCTTCGGATTGAGATCTCTGCCTTTAATAAAAACGTGAGGTGCATCCCACCGAGGGATAACAAATTGGATGTTTGAATAGAGATAATTGGTTGAAAGGGTCATATGTCAGGGCAAAAATTTATGTTATGAAGCATCATCATGATTGTCATGTAGCAATGTCATATATGGTTTTGATTTCTAAATTTCTGGGTATATATATGTATATGTACTTGTTGTTTGTTAATATTCTATTAAGATTTAAATATTGGAATATCCATGATTGTTAAAAAATAATGGTTCCATTTGTATGTTCTAAGATGTTTCCTATTTAGGTCAGATTATAATATCAAGCTTGTTGCCTCCATTACAATGACATGTCATTAATCTTCTCTGCTAGATGTTTAACAACTGAGATCTGGAAACTAAATATCAGAAGATAAATTGGGCTAAAAACACAGCCAATATTTTGGCTATGCCCTCTGAGGTTAGTAAAGACTCAAGACATAAGAGAATCTCTGCTGTGACATCCTATAACACAATTGAGTCCCCGATTTTCTGATCAAGTAGATTATGGGATCACAGAGGAAAGTGATTCTATGATATATGGTGTGCCTGAGGAGAGTCACTAGGAGAGAAAATAATCTCTCAAGCTTTCACGGAAAGCACCTCGATCAAGCTATGGCTGTGACTCCTCCGGAGGGCTGACACTGACAGAGACCAAGAGATGCTGCATTTGGTTCCAAGAAGATTCTTGAGGAGACCTAACTGACCCTGAGAGATAGTTTTAACCTTTAACCTTTTAGGTTAAAACTTTCTATTTATACAAGTCTCACTCTAACTTGGTCTTAGATATCTGGCAGAAAGTGTGATCACAAGATATAGATTGAAGGCTAATCATTGTCATGGACTCTGAACTATGTTCTTATTTTTGCAAACATCTATTGCCATTTCACGTGATATTATGATTGTACTTTGCCTAATTCTCTTGCTGTAGCGAAATTCATCCAGGAAACGCTGAGAAATGGAAGACAATTGGCAAGCTCATGGATGCTTCAAAGGATTGCATTAAAATAAAAAGGGGGATATGTGAGGAAAGGACTGTGATTGCTAATGGATTGATTCCTGATGGTCGGCTCATGATCTCTAGCTGAATTGAGTGAATGCCGTGCTGGGTGTGGAGGCCCGCCCGAGGATTGTTACTATCAGCTGAGAGGCAGAAATGGAAAGGGACAATGAATTTCTCCTGTTGGTTTTAGTTCCGTTCTTTGTTCAAGTAAAAGGTCATTGAGATGAGTGATGGAGGCCGTCGCAGTCCCAGAAGTCCATGGGACTGATTACAGACTTTTAGCTCTCTTTTTTTCCTTGTTTCTTCGACTTTCCTTTTTTCATCCATGGGCACCTCATTCTTGGAACCTGTCACTATAGATAAAACCAACATACAATTCACTGGCAGTGTGAACTGGAGCACTTGAATTCTATAAGTCTCAATTGCCTTCACATGAAATGAGAGCAATGATATCTACCTTGCTCTTATAAAGGTAGGATATTATCACCTAATGTCCTTGAAAAATGGTAGGTAATTAATAAATTGCTATTACTATTAATGTTACTATTAATACAAGATCTGGGAACAATATCAGCATCTGTTGGATTAACTGTGTCTAATAACTTCATTTTCACTCACAGGCAATTAAGTTTGTAAGAAGAAATAAGGCTTAGAACTTTAATAAAAAATCATATGACACCATTATCATCTATTCTTGGAGCTTGAACCTAAAAGAGCAAAATAAATGCTTTTTATACATCTCAAGCCAAATTGTCTTTAAGTTATCATTTTGCAAGAAACATTTCATTTCAAACTAAAAGTAATTCTGCCTAGAGCCACGGTAAACACTGACGTTTTCTCAACTGCAGTTCTTTCCCAGGTTCATTGTTAGTGAAATCTGAAATACCAGCAGGAAAGGAGCTGTTCCTGGTAATGGTTTCTCTAAATTTGTCTTTAGGCAGGGTGACGTTGACTCTCATTCTGTCTCATCTAGCAGAGGAACAAAAGGAGATTGACTCCAACTGCACCTAGCAAGGTTTACGCTCACTGTGGAAGTTTTCTTCATCCTGCTCTGGCCTCAAATTACCATCTTATGCCTTTCATTATAAATGTCACAAAAATAGTTTCCTCTTTCTACCATGCGATCCATGCGATGTGGTTTCCATCTCTGTCCTCCTCAAAGGTCACTTGTAACCTCAGAACGATGCAAAAATGCCTTCTTCCCATTTCACCCTCTCCAGTTTCTCTGTGCCATGGGTCTCCCGGGACCATCCCTTCCTTCCGGGAAATAGACTCGTTCAATCTGTGTATAATTTTCTAGCTTCTGGTCTCTTTCTTCTCTCACCTGTCCCCTAAGAGATGGCATTCCCTAGCCCTATGTCAACTTTCCTTTTGTCTCCTGCATAGCATACTTTCTTTGGCAACCTTAGCGATTTTCATGACATTACAGATGTCTTATATTACAGCCACTTTGGCACAGTACCTATTTTGGTATACAGTCTATTATTTTCTGTCTCCTTACTTTTACTTCTTTTCCTTCCAAGATCATTTGTTCAAGACTCAGCTCAAGTTGCCACTTTCAGCATGAGCCTTACCCACTCCTATCTTTGACTGTCCATAGTGGTTTCCTTGATGTCACTCTTTAGATATTGCTGCACTGTAGTTTGTTCTGGAGTCGGAGTCCATAGTAAGGGAAGTCAAAGTCCTGAGATGACAGGAAATTCATACAGTAGAGGAGAACATCATTTTGGTGTATTTCCAATGACCATGTTCTTCCTAGACAACTATATACAGATCTCAATCACCATAGTCACAAAAGTTTAACCAAAAGTGAAAGATGAGTGAATCACTAGCTCTAAAGTTTAGGAATTAGAAAGAAATGAGGAAAGGTCAGGTAAAACTTTAATCTCTCCACAACCTTTGGAAATATTAAAGTGTTCCTACCAACTTCAGTCAGTGTCACAAATCGAGCAGGAAGCCATTGGTAGAAAACAGGATTAAATGAAAACACAGAGGACTGTTTTGTCTTTAAGTAATACATAGCTTGCAGGTAATAAGTTTACTTCTACCAATGATTACTTAAAATATAAATATTTCAATACTATTTTCTTTGAATGTTTCTTTTTTTTTTTTTTTTGTACCAGGAATTGAACTCAGGACCTTGTGCTTGCCATGCAGGCACTTGTACCGTTGAGCTAAATCCCGGCCCCTTGAATATTTATTGTGGGTTAAACTCTGGGGTCAGATTGATTGACTAAAGAGATCTAGTGGACTGTTCACTGACCACCCACATTCTCCAATCTAATTCCTAAGACAAGTTTCTTAAAGCAGTGAAGAATAAACAAAGAAGTGAATTCAGTTTATCTTTAACATTTTGTTGGATCTAATTTTACCAGGTTTTTAAACTTTTTATTTTAAGATAATTATAGAATCACAAAAAGGAGCAAAGATTGTCTAGAAGTCACATATAACTTTCACCCAGTTCACCTCAGTGGTTTCGCCTTAGCTGAATTTAGTGTAGGGTTTTGATATTGGCACAACATGTACATAAAACCCTAAATCACAGTCATAAAGACAGGGTCATGTAGCCACCATTTCCACCAAAACACATAACTATGCCTTCAGGAAGCGCTTCCCTTGTGCAGTCTTTACATTCATACCCACTGCCTCACCGGGCAGTGACTAATCAGCCTTAAATCCCTATAATTTTGGCATTTGGATAATATTATATATATACATGGGATCATACAGTATGTAAAGAGATTAGGGTAGCATAAAGCTCTTGGGATCTATCAAGCTTTATGTTTATTGGCGATTCCCTTTTTTGCATGATATTGATGATAATCCATGAGGATATTCTGCAGAAATTATTTAATTATTACTTGATAAAGAGACATTTGGTTTTTGCCAACATGCTTTTCTAAACAACTGTATACATATTTTATGCAGATTTAAATTTTCCTTTCTCTTTGATATATATGTGACTCCTAGATCATATGATAAACATGTTTAATTTTTTAGAAAACTGCCAAATAAATTTTTAGACCGGCTATGCCATTTTATATATACTATCCAATAATCTCACTATTTCTAAAAATCTGACCGAATACATGTGTAGTGAGGTTAATTTGCACTTCCGTAACGGCAAATAATGGTGAACATATTTTAATGTATTTGTCATTCCTACATCCTCTGGTGAAATTTTTTTGCATTAATCACCTTTCCACTGATGGGCCAAAATATCTGCTCTATGTGATTTAAAGGAGAAAAGGTTTATTTGTCTTATAGCTTTAGAGGTTTTACTCCATCGTCAGCTGGGTCTAAGGCAGAAACACCAAAACAATAGGACGTGGCAGAGAAAGTTGTTCACTTCACGGCAACCAGGAAGCAGAGAGGGAGCCAAAAAGGAAGGACAAGGGACAAGAAACGGTCGCCATGTTCACACCCACGTGACCCACTTCAGGGCTTCACCGCCCGGTAACGCCGTCAGTTCAGTGTAGTTCTGGAAACATTAGGCAGAACAACCAGACAGAGAAAGAAATAAAAGGCATAAGGATAGGAAAGAAGTTAAATTATCATTACTTTCAGACGACATGATAGTCTACATAGAAGACCCCAAAAACTCTACCAAAAGACTTCTAAATTTAATAACCAAATTCAGTAGCATAGCTGGATACAAAATCAACACTCAAAAATCTACAAACTCACTGAGAGAGAGATTAGGGAAACCATGCCATTCACAAGAGCATCCAAAATAAAAATAAAATACTTAGAAATTAATCTAACAGAGGAAGTAAAAGATGCATACATTAAAAATTACAGTGCTCTGAAAAAGGGGATTAAAGAAGATATCATAAAATGGAAAGATATTCCTTGCATGTGGATAGGAAGAAGAACCCACATAGTGAAAATGGCCATACTCCCAAAACTGTTGTGCAGATTTAATGCAATCTCAATCAAACTACCATTAGCATACTTCACAGATCTATAGAAAAACTCCTAAAATTCATTTGGAACCAGAAAAGACCTAGAATAGCAAAAGCAACCCTGGGCAATGAAGGTAGGTCAGGGAGCATCAGTCCTTCCACCCCTCGCTTCCTCTCTCCCTCCTTCCCCCCTTTCTTCCCTACCATCTTCTGCTGGAGATTGCACCTAGGGTCTCAGCATACTACGTGCGCGCATGTTTACCACTGAACTATATACCCCTATCCCGCTTTTCTAAAAAGAAAAGAAAAATTTGTCAGTCTTGCTATTTACCAATTTTATTACCTTTTAAGAAGTCCATTCTTTTTTTTTTTTTTTTTTTTTTTTGGTCTTTTTGAGAGACGGTCTTGCTCTGCAGTTCAGGCTGATCTTGAGCTCACAGTACTCCTCCTGCCTCTGATTCCCAAGTGCTGGGATTACAGGTGTGTGCCACCATGCCTGGCTAGAAGCCCGTTCTTTTTTCTACTTTCTGTTTCTATTTCTGTTTTTAATTTTACTAATATTTGCTTTTACCTCTATTTTTTCTTTCCTCCTGTTTAAGGGGGGTTTATATTTTTTCTGGAATTTGGAGCTTCAATCATTGAATTAAAAATTTTCTCCCCTCTCCTTTTTTCATTCTCCCTTTCCTCCTTATTTATTTTTATTTTCATTTTATTTTTTCAATTTTTGAGATAGGATATTGTTATGGCTCAGGTTGGCCCCAAACCCCTGGGTTCAAGCAATACTCCCACTTTGGCCTCCCTAGTAGCTGGGACTACAGACACATGCCACTGAGCCCAGTGTGAATTTTCTTTTCAAATGTAAACACTTTACACAAAAATGTCCTTCTCAGTAATATTTTTAACTATGTCTCACAAATTTTCAAATGTTGATTTTTCCATTTTCATGTAGTTAACAAGTATCTTTTGCTTCTATTGAAACTTTCAGTTTGACTCCTGGATTATTTAGAAATATATATTTTTCAAGTGTTCAAGAGATATTTCTGTTATTTTCAGTTTAATTCCATTGTGATCAGAAAACAGATTTTGTCTGCATTTCAATACTTTTTTCTTCTTCAGTACTGAGGACTGAACCCTATGCAACCTCCACTGACACAGTGAGCGGAAGGTGCCCTGGTTGTTACTGAATGGCGGGCAAAACCCTGACTCTGCTAGACTTCCCCCTGTGCCACCTGACTGGGAGAGCAAGAGATGCCTTATCATCATAAAAATGAAGTGTAAATCCAGTCTCCCTGTTGGTCAGCACTGGCAGGGAGAGGAAAGGGAAACTTTACTCCCCAGAGGATAGAAACACTCAGCTTTTGAAGAGTAGGGAATTAAGGATCCTTCTTAATATCTTACAGCATGGGCTGGGGATATAGCTCAGTGGAATAAGCGCTTGCCTAGCAAGCGCAGGGTCCTGAGTTCGATCCCCAGTACCGCAAAAAAAAAAAAAAAAAAAAAAAAATCTTACAGCAGTGGAACTCTGGGCTCTGGGTCCTGCCTTTGCTGGTAGGCTCAAGGGGGAGCACAGCTTTTTGCTGGGAGTAGAACTGTTATCATCTAAATGTTGTCCGCCTCACTTGGCTGCCCCTTTCCTGTCTCTTTGGCTGTATACAGCAGAGTTTTGGTTTTTTCTTTGTTTGGTTGGTTTTTGTACAAGACCTTTGGCACTGAGTTGCCAGCTTCTCCGGTATCCAGTCTGAGACACGCAATAGTCCTTCCTTAGCTGAGTTTTGTTTTGGTGGTTTGAGTCACCTATGGTTAATAGCAATTTGAAATACTAAATGGGTATTTCCAGACATAGGCAATTCATAAATGTATTTACTTATTTAACTTTTATTTTTTAAAAAGACAGGCTTTAGTCATGTTGTTGAGGCTGGCCTTGAACTCCTAGACTTTAGGTGACCCTCTGGCCTCAGTTCGATGATTAGCTGAGACCACAAGTAGACTCCCAGTTTTTGGTAGGTTTTAAGATGCGTGCTGTTCTGAGCAGGGTGGTGAAATCTGGCACAGTGGCTGCCGGGGATGTGAGTGACCCTTTGTTCCCTGGACCCATACAGTACATGTTCAGTACCTACACATTAGTTACTTGGTAGCCATCTGGATTGTCAGGGTGACTGTCACAGGATCACAGTGCTGGAATTCAAGTTATTCTTATTTTATTTAATAGCCACAGAAGTAATGATGCTGGCAGTTCATACATCTCAAAGAGAAGCTGTAAAATGCTTCTTTTAAGTGAAAAGGTGAAAGCACAATAAGATATTTTGAGAGAAACCCACAACTTTCACCACAGCATGTTATTATAATTGTTATAGTTTATGGTTAGCTACGGTTGTCAATCTCTTACTGTGACAATTTGCAAGCAGACCTTTATCATATGGGAGAAAACATAATACTGCATATATATGGTTTTGCATTACCCATATGTCCAGGCATCTACTGGGATTCTTCTAAGGTAAGACCCACACATAAGGAAGAACTGCTGTTTAAGGACAAAAATGTAAATCCACAGTGTTTATTTACATGTGCTTTATTGTGTTCAGGAATCTCGAGATGGCCTATCTTCTTTTTTCACCTTTCCAGGCTGTCTTGTTTTGCAATTGACCTGCAAGATTTTTATTGCATTTAGTAGGAAGAATAGGGAAAAGTATATTTATTTCATCTTTCTGGAAGCAGAAGTCTCTTCTTTAGAATTTAAGGCATTGTAACATATTAAATAGTAAGACCTAGAGCTTCTCATATGTCAGAATCTGAGCTCTTAAACAGCAGCTCAGTCATGATGAGCTGAGTCTTCTCCCATCCATATATTAAAGTCCTAACACCCAGTACCTCAGAATGTGACCATTTTATGTAGATGGCATCTTTAAAGAGGTAATTAGATTAAAATGATGTCATCACGATGTGACCTAGTCTGCTATGAGAGGTGTCTTCATAAGAAGAGATTAGTTAGAACATAGGGTGAGAGAAGGCCTGGTGAAGACACAAGGAGCAGGTAACTACCTGCAAGCCAAAAGTACAGGTGCCAAAGAAGTTAACCCAAATGACACTTTGATCTTGGACTTCTAGCCTCCAGAATAGTGAGAAAATAAATTTCTGTTTAAGACACCCAATCTGTGGTACTTTATGGTATTCCTAGCAAACAAATACAGTGCCATAACGTTAAAACAAGTTATTGTTTTTATCTAATTTTGAGAAAAAAATTTATGCATGATAGACTTTAGCTATCTCATTTTTCTATCTGTTCCTTTTGATTAGAATTAAAATTCACAGCCAGCATATGCTCCAAGAAAGAATCACTTTTCTTCAGGAGAGGTATTCTAAGAAAGTATTTAAAAGTTGAAAATCTGGAAATTCTTCTGCTATTGAGTCTGTTGCATAACATGCTGACTAGCGCTCCTAAATCCGTGAGAGAAGCACCTGTCAGAAGCAAAAGCAGATGGTGTCAGGGAAGGAAACAATTTGGAAAAAGATGTGAAGAATAGCCACAGCACGTCACGTGGAGTTCTTACGGAGCGGACGCGTCCGCAGAGGGTGATGATAACGTTTCAGAGAAAGTTGTTAACATGAAAAATGATATTCATGGCAACAGTGCAAGGTAGCAAAAACAGCAAGCAGAAAGATGTAAGTTTTTCACATGTGAGACTTTTCAAAAATTTGCAATTCAGGCCTGGAAATGGACCTCAGTTATAAACCACTGGGTTAGCATGCATGAGACCCTGGTTTTTATTGCCAGTACAAGAAAGAAAAGAGAATAAGGAAGGAAAGAGAAAAGATAGAAAGAAAGGATGAGAAGAGAAGGGAAGAGAGAACAGAGTCAGGCTTTTTCTCTCAGTATTTGATTTCAACAGTGTTGACCCTTCTAAGATTTGTACATATTGTTTCCAGTGTTTGTGTCTAAAGTTCCTCTTATTGACTAATAAGAACTCATGGCTGTCCTGTTAGCCAGAAAACTGCAGAAGAATTACTCGGGAGGCTTAACATATACAAGTATAAACAGACATGGAAAGTAACTGGGTAACGGTGACTCTGTTAATACCTACAATCAAGGTGAGGGGCCAGCGTGAAGAGACCAGCACACCGCTGGGATAGCTCCAGGAAGCTTGGAAAAAGTGATGTGTCACCGTGAAAAGAGCACAGATGGCAGACCTGCATGGCAGACCTGAAGGAAGGCATCAAATGGCTCAGAGAAGACGGCATGCGAAAACGGGTGAATATGTGACAGGAAAACCTTTCTAGTGATTGTTCAAATCCAGATACTTCCAGTCTCACAAGAATCAAATTGAGAATTTAATTTCAGTACAATACTCTCAGATTCTCTCTTGTTCTCCTCTTGTGCCCACCAGGGACCTGAGAGGAAGCTGGGGACAGAGGCCTGGGGGTGAGTGTCTTGTCCCCAGAGGGCTTCATCATCTGGATTCAACCTCCTCTCAGAAGCGGTTCAGTTGCCCCCCCTTCACATTATTGTATCCAGTATAGAGTGCAGAACAGTTTATAGGTGATTAACTGAAAAAGGTTACTAAAATATTCCTCTGTGTTTTCACTATGTATCTGTGTGATGCCAGATTTTCTTCATGTATTTCAGCTGAAACAAAATACTGTACAAGAGTGAATGTGGAAGTACATAGAATTCAGCTGTCTCCAATCAAATCAAACATCAAAGACAACTGCAAAACATGTAAAGCAATTCTACTTTTTGTTTTGGAAAAGTATACTTATTTTTCATAAATGCATGCTGTCTAAATTAACATATAATGAGTTTATTGATATTTTAGATGAATTAATAAGTCAATAAGTAAGTGCTTTGAAAATATCTCACTTTTAACGCAAACAACTACAATACAGTAAATATATGTAGCTGAAAACCTACATTAACAAAAGTTCTTCAGGATTCTCAA
The DNA here is from genome assembly GCA_004027595.1 of Dinomys branickii. Classification (NCBI taxonomy): domain Eukaryota; kingdom Metazoa; phylum Chordata; class Mammalia; order Rodentia; family Dinomyidae; genus Dinomys; species Dinomys branickii. The sequence goes on along the minus strand of PVLD010012901.1, from coordinate 45,927 downwards.
TAATCTTTAAGAGTGTAGAGAGTTCTTTAAATAAAGAGTTTCAGAATTACTAATTTAGTGGATATTTACCAGGCTTATATCCCTTCCACAAATGATCTGAAAGTAACAGAATCTTCGAATATTTTTTCATCACTGCAGACTGAACCCGGGGTTTCCTAAATGTTAGGCAAGTGCTCTACCACTGAACTACATCCCAACCCCACACAGAGAATCTTAGCAGAGGAACATAGATTCTAAGAACACAAGAAATTGCACCCTGTTGTATCAGCAGCATCCTGACAAGACAATTTCTGCCATGAACCCTTGTTCAGCAGCAGCTGATTCTCTACCTATCATTCATGCCCATGCTCAAGTCCAGCTCTTCTGAATGAATTTCTAATAAGTTAACTCTGACCACAACCAAGTGATGCTAATGAACATCATGTTTAATAATATTCCATTTTAAAGTCTGAGTCTAACATCTTTCATTCAAAGTTTAAACTCTTACTTTAAATTCTGCTTCTGAAGTATTCATGAGTTTAAGCGGGTCTACGACAACAAATGGGTAATTTAACTGGAAACTCTTCCTTTTGCTCTCCCTGAACTATTTTAAACCAGTAATAAACTGTGAACACACAAAACACCACCTCCTTTTTTGATTACATGGTGACAAGCCAGTCATTAAAGGTCTGCTTCACCCTTAGAACAGTCAGGGAGTCTGTGGCATTTTGTCTTCAAAGTGTGTAACACACATGCAAAGCTATGGAAAATCATCTGCACAGCAAGCACGGGTCTTGCAGGAAATATTAGCCCCATTTTAGAAAGTATGGCAATTAAATCTCTTCCCTGAAATCCTCAAGGGAAGGCACATTAAAAGATCTTAGCTTTAAATCTCAAACCACTCAACATGACCATGACTCATAGAGAAAGCATGTATGTTCAGTATCTGTACAAAAGGAAACTGAAAATAACACACTTACTGGACAAATTCTCTGTAAGGTTTTATTTTAAAACACAATACACAATGTGTGTTGCAAATTTATGTTTCCTCAAAGATTTTACATTTACTCTTTCCAACACAATTATCTTCTCTTTTTCTAGAAGACTATGTTCCCCAGGAAGCCTTATTAATATCGTTCGTAAGTGTAATTCTGGAGCCCTGGTTTGGGTAAAAGATTTATGAAATCTGAGAATCAAAAACTTAAATAACATAGAATTAACAAAAATGCAGTTTGCCCTATATAATATCCTTTGTAAGACTAGATTGTATGTGAAAGGATTGTTTTCATTCTTCAGCAGGACATATTCAGAAATTGTATAGAGAAAACCAATGAAGTTGGGAGGTGAGATCAAAATCAGATATTTTACAGAAAAGTTTGGATCATTTAACCTAAAATAATGGGATGATGACAGCTGTCTTCAAGTTTTTTGTTTTTTGTTTTTTGGTTTTTTTTGTCTTTTTGAGACAGGGTCCCTCTGTGCAGTTCAGGCTGTCCTTGAGCTCACTTTGTAGCCCAGGCTGGTCTCGAACTTGCAACAATGCCCCTGCCTCAGCCTCTTGAGTACTGGGTTTATAGGTGTGCACCACCACAGCCCAGATGTTTTCAAGTATTTAAGTGAGTTATTTGACCTCAGCTGAGCATGGTGGCACAGCTCTGGAATTTCAGCACATTCAGAGGCTGAGGTAGGAGGATGGCAGATTTGAGCCCAATGTGAGCAACTTAGAGACTTAGTGATGCCCTGTCTCAAAATGCAAAATTCAAAAAGAGCAAAGGCCTTATGTTTAACCCCTAGTACAACAAAAACAAAGCAAATTAGAGTTATTCAGCCTCGTTAATCTGTCAACAATTTGTGAAAGCTACAGGCATAGTTCTGTTTTCTGAATGTTTAGAGATTTCTCCAGCACAGGGACCATACAAGATGGGAATGCCATGGACAGGTAAGCATTCTTCTAATTCACTTTATGACTCTTCCTGCTTGTTATTTAAATAACTTCCATTCTGATTAAATGATTTCTGCAACTGATTCTGAGCTGATGGGAATAACTATGGGACCTGCATCAGACAAAATAATTCTGTGTTACAAGTTAATACTCTATAAGGACAAAAGTTTTAAGTCTGTATCTTTATTGTAATTGTATAAAACATAATAATGCTTTCCTTGGACATTTAAGAATACCAGGAAATGTACATAGAATGAAGTAAATTAAGTTTTAAGATTTAAGATGATAGTACTAAAAATTTTAAAAGCCAACAGCAAATGGAGTTGTCCTCTTAACTAGAAATGGGACTCAAAACAAATTTCAAGAAAGAGAGATTTTATTTTCAATTACAATTTATTAAAAATGTATAGAGAAGGGAAACAAAACAGAAGGAATAGAGGAGTGGGAGAGGCACGTTATAATTTATCAAGATATGAAGATGGGGGCCTTTACTGTTACAAAAGGTGCCCCTCTGGGCAGATGTAGACCTCTCTCTGGCACAAAAGCAAGCAGGCCCAGTGGGTACACTGCAGCCCCTCCTGACCCACACATCTTAAAAAGAAGCAGCCTTGTGACTAACAGCACTTGATTTTCTTAACAAAAGAAAGTGCTTTTTAGGATAAATTCTGTACAGTTAGAAAAATATTCCTCTTACTAAATGTTATACATGATGTATTTAGGAATATATAGATATATGATTTCACTCCTACTTAAAAAGCATATAGAAATTTCACATGGACAGTTTTATGATGATTTATGATTATGTAGCACTGACAATATATTCCCACATATCTATGAGGGAAGCATGTAATGGTAACTTTAAAAATTTTATGATTTTCAGACTAAAGATAGATTAAAATATATCTATGGAGACTTGATAATTAGGAACAAAGCTCAGCAGAAATTAAAGCTATCTGATTGGTAGTATAAAAATATTTTAAAGCTGTGTGTATATACATTCAAGAAGGTTTTTATTGTATACCTTCCTATAAAGATATGAAAAGTACCAGATAGGTAAATGAGAAAAAAACTAATAATGAGTAGCTAAAACTGATTTTTAAACAGACAGAGCAGGATTTTTTTTTTTAAGAATTTGGTCTAAAAGTTACCATTTAAGAGTTAGATTGATTAAGCAGTGTGCCACTTTTGGGACAATAGAGCCAACATAAGCAAGTTGCTAGCCAAAGTAGAAATGTGAGGGTTTCCATGGAACAACTTAAGTATCAACACGTTTCATTTGACAAATCTCAAGGCAAGAAAAGTCAATAATGAAAACCACAAGTAACATCTTCAACTCTATTGTTATACATAGTTGGGAAAGATCAACAAGAAATGGTGCAATTTCAGGCCCATGAAGGGGGGCGGACTACAGGGGAATTTGAAAACTTGGCCAAAGTAATTCTCCTTAATGTCCTCCATGAGAAAAATAAATGTCCACTATTACCCGGCCTTGATTTAGCACTTAGAGGATTCTGCACTGAACTGTGCAGCTTAGAAAAAAGTAAAGTAGGCAGACACTGCTGATATATAATTTGAGAGAAGCAAGCACTCTCTGTTACCCCAAAATATCTCCACAGCTAATCTCAGATTCTGCACCTCATAATCAGATGTGCATTCTGTCTTCCTTTAGAAGGGCTTTTGCATTTGGGTGTCTTCTGCAACTGGAAAATACTCTTGGGGAAAATAAATCTATCAGGTAACACTTTAACGAGAAGCAGTTACTAAATAAGGGAGTTAGAGTAAGGTGGGAGAGCAGAAAAAAAGGAGGTAGGAGTCCTCACCTTCTGGAGGTAACAGACACAGGCAGTCTCAGAACACCACAAGCACAGCCCACATTTGGCTCTTTTGTGCACCCTGAACTGACTAGAGGCACAGAATCAGCTGGTCCATGACCCGCTGACACTGCAGTTCACAGCTGAAAGCCCAGCAAACCAGGTACTTCCCATCTACTTCCTGGGGGAAGAGTAGGTGAACCACAACCCTGCTGCCGTTACAGCCTGAGTCTACAACCTCTGTGGGCCTGACGCAGACAAGAGGTCCTCACTCAAAAGGCCCAGGAGCTACTAATACCGAGGTTCATGTTTACGATCTCCCTGCACACACCCTGGGCCATGGGGTACTAGGGTAGGGGTGCATGAACTGCTCTCCCCCTTGTTTGCATCTGGGCTTTACTTGGGACCTGACCTTCTGGAGGTCACAGACACAGGAAGTCCAGCCCTGATCACCACCAGTACAGCTCACAAAGGGATCCTGTGCACATCCTGAGCTGCCTGGGGACACGGAATCAGGAGCTTCACAAACTGTTGACCTTGTAATTTGTGTCTAGGTTTTGCCTATGCTCCGAACTGCCTGGGGTTACAGGACGACTGATTCATGATTGTGCCACCAGTGCAGACTGCTTCTGGGTCATTGACATTCCTTGAACTTCAAGGGGACACTGGATCAGAGTGTCTGCCATCAACTGACATCACATTTCATTTCTGAGACCTGGGAGAACTAGGTACACTTCACCATCTAACAGAAGACCTCAGACTAAGCAGCACATCTCAGCAGCCACTGAAGGGCAGGCCTGACCACCAGGAAAACTAGGGCCACTAGCGACCTTTGCTGAGCTGCCAAAGAATAGGGGGACTGAGCATTCTGTCTCCAGCAACAAACATGACAAGGTGAAGGACTAAAACGTAATCTCAGAATTCCACCCCACTCAACAAATACAGGAGACATCAACATAGAACTTGGTAAACACACACCTGAAATTGCTGAAATAATTGCAATGGAAATAAAGAAACAACTCCATAGGCCATAGAAGAGGTCAGATCAGAAATAATCTCTCAGGCAAAAATGAAATGACAATAATAATGAAAGAATTGCTCAGCACATCTAGAGAAGAAATAAATTAAAAAATAGATGCACATAGGCAGCGGATGGAAACATGAGATGAGAAATATAGGAATGAATTAGAATGCATGAAAGACTCAAAGAGATTTCCAGGAAATCAAAACTGCCATTGAAAGCTTGCAAAACCACATGAATGAAGCCAAAGGTAGAATTTCAGACCTTGAAGACAGTATGGCAGCAGTGATTAAGAAAGCAAGGATCTCTTAAAATCAACAAGGATCTAGGAAAAATCAATGCAACACCTGGAAGATGAGGCAAAGAGAAATAATGTCAGACTAATAGGAATCAATGAAACAGCAGGAGGCAACACAAATGACATAAAAAGAATATTTGCAGAAATAATAGCCAAAAATTTCCGAAGCATGGAAACAGAAACAGATATACAGTAAATGAGGCATATAGAACTTCTACTAGTCATAACCCTAATAAAACTACACCCAGACATATAATAATCAAGATCTCAGATCTCCAGCAAAACAACAGAATATTAAAAGCTGCTAGACAAAAGAAACAGATCACCTATAAAGGAAAGCCCATCAGAATCATGGCAGAGTTCTCAACACAAATCATCTAATCAAGAAGAGCTTAGAGCAAAGTATTACAGGTACTAAGACAAAACAACTTCCAACCAAGATTGATGTATCCTGCCAAACTATCCTTCAAGTTTAACAGAGAAATAAAATATTTCCATGACAAAAAGCAGCTGAAGAACTTCATGAGTGCCAAACCATCCTTACAAAAAGTACTAAAAGAGCCAGGCATGGTGGCACATGCCTGTAATCCCAGCACTCACGAGGCTGAGGCAGGAGGATTCTTTTGAGTTCAAGGCCAGCTTAGCCTACAAAGTGAGCTCAAGGCTAGCCTGAACCACATAACAAAACCCTGTCTCAAAAAGACAAAAAAATACATAAAATTAAAAAAAGCATACTAAAATATATTTTAGACAGGGGAAAAAATGACCACAATTTCAAGAACAATACAAAGGAACACTCAAGTACAGCAAGCAATTAAACTGGTAGAAAAGGTAAGAAACCAGCAAGTACATAACATGAAAATGATAAGCCAACACATATCAGTTATAACCATAAATGTAAATGGCCTCAATTCTCCAGTCAAAAGGAACAGACTGGCAGAGTGAATTAAAGAAACAAAATCCAGTGATATGCCATATACAGGAAACATATTTTACTCAAAAGGATATCCACAGACTGAAAGTCAAAGGATGGGCAACAATTCTCCATGCAACAGGAACCCAGAAAAAAGCAAGAGTAGCTATTTGGCACTATCATTGACATGTACACACCAAATACTGGAGTCCCAAACTATATAAGAAAAATCTTAACAGACATGAAAACCTAAATAATTAATAACACTATTATAATAGAGGACCTCATCACCCATTTGACACAAAGAGATAGGTAGACTAGACAAGAAATCAGCAAAGAAATAACAGATCTGAACCAAATCTGTGAACAAATGGACTTAGTAGATTTGTACAGAGTGTTCTACGCCACAACATCAGAATACACATTTTCCTGAGCTGCACATGGGACCTTCTCTAAAATAGACTTCATTCTATCACATAGAGCATACCTACCTAAATGCAAAAGAACTGAAATCATCCCATGCATATTATCTGACCACAGTGCAATGAAATTGGAAATTAATGATAAAAGGAACTCCAAAAACTCCATAAACACTTGGAAATTAAATAACAACCTCCTGAACAACAAATGAGTCACAGAAGAAATTAAAAAAGAAATTTAAAAATACCTAAAAATAAATGAAAATGTCAATGCAACTTAGTGGAATCTGTGGGATGCAATGAAAGCAGTCCTCAGAGGGAAATTTATAGCAGTGGACACACACATAAGGAAAATAGAAAGAGAGCAAATAAATAGTCTAATGCTTCACCTCAAACATTTAGAAAAAGAAAAAGTCAAACCCAAAGCCCAAAGACGGGAGGAGATTATAAAGATCAGGTCAGAAATTAATGCAATTGAGGTGAAGAAAACACTACAAAAAATAAATGAATCAAAGAGCTGGTTTTTTGAAAGAATCACTAAAATTGATAAAACCCTAGCCAATGTTTTCCAAAAAAGAAAGGAAAAACATATTCATGCAATAAGGAATGAAAGGATGAAATCACTACAGATCCTACAGAAATTCAAAAAATCATTAATGCCTACTTTGAACATCTTTACTCCCATAACATAGAAAACTCAGAAGAAATGGAGAGATTCCTAGAAATATACGAATTATCAAAGTAGAATGAGGAAGATATAAAAATCCTGAACAACTATATATCAATGAATGAGATTGAAAACATGATTAAAAACTTATGGACACAGAAAACCGAGGCCCTGATGGATTCACAGCAGAATTTTACAAGAAATTCAAAGATTTCATACCAACACTCCTCAAACTCTTCAATGAAATTGAAAAGGAAGCAATTCTCCCCAACTCATTTCTGGAGGCTAGTATTATACTGATACCAAAACCAGAGAAAGACCCAACCAAGAAGGAGAACTACAGACCAATCACCCTAATAAATATAGAGTCAAAGATACTCAATAAAATACTAGCAAATAGAATGCAGCAAATATCACACACCATGACCAAGTTGGATTCATTCCAGGAATGCAGGGATGGTTCAATGTTTGCAAAGCAATTAATGTTATATACCATATCAATAGAGCCAAAGACAAAAACCACATGATCATCTCAAGAGATGCAGAAAAAGCTTTTGAAAAAGTCCAACATGCATTCATGATAAAAAAAAAAAAAACCCTACAGAAAATGGAATAGATGGTCTTTACCTCAGTGTGATCAAAGCCATCTATGACAAACCAATAGTCAACATCATACTAAATGGACAAAAACTGAAAACTTTTCCTTTAAATTCAGGAACAAGACAAGGATGTCCATTGTTACCACTCCTATCCAACATAGTTCTGGAAGCATTAGCCAGAGCAATTAGACAAGCAAGAAAAATAAAAGGAATAAGTATAGGAATGGAAGAAGTGAAATTATCACTATTTGCAGATGACATATGTATGTGGAAGACCCCCAAAACTCCACAGGAAGACTCCTTGAATTGATCAACAAATTCAGCAATGTAGCTGGATATGAAGTTGTCTTGGTTACTTTTTTCTCATTGCTGAGACAAAATACCCAACACCCAAAATGAAGGAAGTAAAGGTTTATTTAGCTTAGTTTGTGGAGGTTTCAGTCCATACTTGGCTGGTTCTGAGGCAGAATGGCACATGGCAGAGGGCAAACATTCATGGCAGCAGAGCACAGCAAAAAACAACCAGCAAAAGGGGGGAATGGCTGCAAGCAGCCTCTCTCCTTCCCTTACATTGTAAACCGCCTACCCCCACCCAGGGGTCGTGTACCTCTCACACAATCTCCATGCCGTCCTCTTCCACAGGCTCAGGATGTATACAAAATAAGCACCCTAGCTTCCTGCTGAGTCACTCAGCCAAACTTCTACACTCCCCAAGTTGACACAATGTATCAACCATAACAGAAGTCAACACCAAAAAGTCAATAGCATGCGGTACACAAACAACAAACAGACTGAGAGAGAAATTAAGGAAACCATACCTTTCACAATAGCATCCAAGAAATTGAAATATTTAGGCATCAAACTAATAAAAGAAGTAGATCTATTCAATGAAAACTACAATGGTCTGAAAAAAGAGATCAAGAAGATTCAATAAATGGAAAAACATTCCTTGCTCATGGATAGGAAGAACTAACATTGTGAAAATGGACATACTACCAAAATTGTTGTACAGATTCAATGCAATTCCCATTAAACCACCATTGGCATACCTCACAAATCTGGAGAAAACCTTCCTTCAATTGATCTGGAACCAGAAGACACCCAAAATAACAAAAGCAATCCTGGGTAACAAAGACAAGTCAGGTGGAATCACAATCCCTGACCTGAAATTATACTACAAACCTACTGTAAATAAATTAACCAGGTACTGCCTAAAAAACAGACCGGAGGACAAAAGGAACAGACTGGAAGATGCAGCTACAACCTCAAACACACTCAGCCAGTGAATCCTTGACAAACAGGCCAAACAAACTCACTGGAAGAAAGATAGACTCTTTAATTAATGTGCTGGAAAAACTGGCTTGCCACCTGCCAAAGACTGCAAATAGACCCAAGTCTATCAACCATGCATCAAACTCAAGTCAAAATGGATCACAGATCTCAATATTAAAACAGAAACACTAAATCTATTGAGAAAGTAGGTAAAAATCTTGAAGACATAGGGGTAGGCAGAGAGTTCATGAACAAAAACCAAACTACGCAGGAAATACTTTAAAGAATCAACAACTGGGATCACATCCTACTGAAAAGTTTCTGCACATCTAAAGAAATCGCCAGCAGAGTAAATGGAAAACCCACAAACTGGGAAAAATGTTTAGCTGACTGTCCCTCTGACAAAGGTTTTCTATCTAGAATATTTAAAGTATTAGAAAACATCAACCCCTCCAAATTCAAAGACCCAATCCAAAAATGGGCATCTGATGAACACACACTTCTCATATAAAGAAATACAAATGGCAAATAGTTATATGAGAAAATATTCAACATCATTAGTCATTCAAGAAATGCAAATTAAAACAACATTGAGATTTCATCTCACCCCAGTAAGAACGGCTATCATGAAAAAAATCAAGCAATAACAAAGCTGGAGAGGTTCTGGAGAAATAGGTACTCTTCTGCACCCCTGGTGTGGGAATGCAGATTGGTGAAGCCACTGTAGAAACCAGTTTGGATATTACTCAGCAAAACAGGTCTGGAGGTCCCATTCAACCCAGGTATTCCTCTTCTGGGTATTTTCCCAAAAGATCTGAACACATCATAACATCATTATCACAACAATGTATGTGCTCCCATGTTTATTGCAGCACAGTTTTGTAATAGCTAAATTGTGGAAGCAACCCAAATGTGTATCCACTTAGGAATGGATAAAAAACTTGTGGTACTTCTATATAATGGAACATTATTCAGGTATAAAGAAATATTACCTCAAGGCTTTTACCTTGAAGTAAATGGTCACAACTAGACACCATACTCATAAGTGAAATAAACAAAACCTCCATGTGTAAGCAATGTATTGTCTCACTAGTGTAAAAACCTGAAAGAGTGAATAAAAATTAGGAGATAGGACAGACATTATGAACTGAAAGGAATACGCTCAAAAGTAAAGAGCAACTAGGATGAGGGAAAAGAGAAAGGAGAGAAAGGGAAATTATGTATGTATTTGTATACAGGATAGCTAACAGGTGAACTACTGACTTCCATCGCTTTACTGAAAGGAACAGTAAATGATTAATTATTTGATCAATCTTGATGTCTCTATTTGTTCTTCTGAGGAACCACTTTGAAGATATCAGTACGTGATACAACAGCCGCTGATAATTTCCTACTACTTTGTCTGTAACTCTGTATTGCTTGTATTGTTCTTATGCCATTTTGTAAATGAATGTCTGTCTGTTAAAATGTTTTCCTTCTTTTATTTTGAAAATAATTTAAAAATTTTAAAAAGAGGTAGAAAGAAGGTTAGGAAAATTATAATTCTGAACTTGTACTTCTAAGAAAAACTGCATCTTTTTAGTTTAATGAAAGATAAAAAGAAATAAAAGTACTGGCAGAGTTTCAAAATAGGATAATAAGAAATTAACAGTGGATAATGTATTGTATACTGTTATCTTCAAAGTAGTTGCTCAAATTACCAAATTTAGGCATGCAAAATTAATCAAACAATATAAGCATAAACTGATCTCTTCAATGGAATAAAAGAAATGGTATAATTGTTAGCTATCTTTTTATATATAATTTTTTTCTTTTCCTTTCCATCTCTTCTCCTTTCCCCCACTCCAGTTGTTCTTTCCTTTTAAGCAGATTCTTTCCCTTTCTCAATATCTACTGCAGATTTTATATCTTATTTACTCTAGTTTCTTACACTAGGGAAACAAGACTACGTTTACACATTTGAGTTTAATTTACAGTGTGGTCTCTAGTTGCATCCATTTACCTATAAAAGCCTTGAGTTTATCCTTGTTTATAGCTGAGTACTCCATTGTATAAAAATACCACACGTTTCTGTCCATTCCTTGGTTGATGGGCATTTGGATTGTTTCCAAGATTTAGCTATTACATATTGTGCTGTTATAAACATGGGTGCACCTATAGCACTGTGATATGATGCTTTTAAGTCTTCTGGGAAAATACGTAAAGGGGAATAGCTCAGTCAAATGCAACCACTATTCCTATTTTTTGAGGAGTCTCCACACTGATTTCCACAATGGTTGCACCAATCTACAATCCCACCAACAGTGAAGAAGTGTTCCTTTTCCCCACAGCCCCACCAGCATTTGTTATTGGTTGATTTCTTGATGCTGGCAATTCTTTCTAGCCTGAGATGGAATCTTAGTATTGTTTTAATTTGCATTTCTCAAAAGACCAATGATGCTGAACATTTTTCCATATATTTATATGCCAATTGTATTTCTTCCTCTGAGAAGTATGTATTTATCTCCAATGCACATTTTGGAAATGGGTCGTTAAATTTGGGGGGCCTAATTTTTTTGAATTTTTATATGTTCTAGATAGAAGTCCTTTCTCTAAGGCATTATTGACTAAAATTTTTTCCCTCTCTGTGGGTTTTCTTTTCACTTTGCTGGTGATTTCTTCTGATGTGCGGAAACTTTTTAATGAGACTCCATTGTTGATTCTCTGAAGTACTTCCTGTGTAGTTTGGTTTTTGTTCATGAACCCTCTACCTTCCCCTATGTCTTCTAGTTTTCTACCTACTTTTCCAGTAAATTTAGCGTTTCTGTATTAATATTTACATCTTTGATCTACTTTTACTTTAGTTTGGTGAATGGTGATAGACATGGGTCTGCTTTTAGTTTTCGGCATGTGGAAAGCCAGTTTTTACAGCACTGTTTATTAAAGAGGCTATTTTCTTCCATTGAACATGTTTGGCCTCTTTGTCAAAGATGAGGTGGCTAAGTGTGTTTGTACTTGTGTCTGCATTTTCTAATATGTTGCATTGGTCCTCAGGTCTGGGGGTATTTGTGTCTTGTTTTGTTTTGTTTTTGCCAGTATGATGCTGATTTTATCACAGTAACTTTGTGTGGCATTGCTTGTATTGCTTGTATTGCTGTATTGCTTGTACTGTTTTGTGTTATATTCTAAATATATGTGTGTTTGTTAAGATGTTTTCATTCTTTTATCTTTAAAATAAAAAAAAAAAATTCAAGTCCGGAATTGTGATGCCCACTGACTTGCCTTTGTTTTCCAGGATTTCCTTTGCTATTCTAGGTTCTTCTGTTTCCAAACAAATTTTAGGAACATTTTCTCTAGATCTGTGAGGTATGCTAATAATATTTTAATTTGGATTGCATTAAATCTGTGTAACAGTTTTGGGAATATGGTCATTTTCACTATGTTGGTTCCTCCTATCCGTGAATGGGGATATCTTTACATTTTCTGATATCCTCTTTGATCTCTTTGTTCAGAATGTTCTAATTTTCAATATATACATCTTTTATATCCTTTGTTAGATTAATTTCTAGGTATTTCATTTTCATTGGATGCTATTGTGAAGGGATTAGTTTCCCTAATTTCTCTCACAGTTTGTTTGTATACAGGAATGCTATTGATTTTTGAGTGCTGAATTTGCATCCAGCTACACTAAAATTTGATAATTAAATATAGAAGTCTTTTGATGGAGTTTTTGGGGTCTTCCATGTAGAGTATCATGTTATCTGTGAATAATGATAATTTAACTTTTTCCCTTCTTATCTTTATGCCTTTTACTTCTCTCTCTTGTTTAATTGCTCTAGGTAATATTTCCAGAGCTATATTGAATAGGAGTGGTGATAGTGGATATCCTTGTTCTTAATTTTATAGTGAAAACTTTCACTTTTTGTCCACTTAGTATAATATTGGCTTTGTCATAGATGACTCTTATCAGATTGAGGTAAACACCATCTATTCCAATTTTCTGTAGCATTTTTTATCATGAATGAGTATTGGCCTTTATCAAAAACTTGTTCTTCATATATTGAGATGATCATGTGATTTTTGGCTTTGCCTCTGTTGCTATGGTTTTATACATTTATTGATTTGCATATGTTGAACCATACCTGCATTCCTGGGGTGAATCCTATTTGGTCATGATGTATAATCTTGTTAATGTTTTGCTGTATTCTATCTGCTAGTATTTTATTAAGGATTTTCGCATCTATGCTCATTAGAAGATTGGCCTGTAGTTCTCTTTCTTGGTTGGATCTTTCTCTGCTTTTAGTATCAGAGTAATGCTTGCCTCCAGAAATGAGTTAGGGAGAATTGCTTCACTTCCAGCCTCAAAGAGTTTGAACAGTATTAGCACAAAATCTTCTCTAAATTTCTTGTAGAATTCAGCCATGTATCCATCAAGACCTGTGCTTTTCTTTGCAGGTAAGTTTTTTATTACTTTTTCAATTTTGTTAACTGATACTGGGTTATTCAAAAATTTTATCTTCTTTTCAGTTTTGGTAGTTCCTATGTCTCTAGGAATATGTCCATTTCATCCATGTTTTCCAGCCTTTGTAAGTAAAGACTTTTGAAGTAGATATTATTGAGCCGATCTTTTGTTGTTTTCAAGAGATACTCCCTTTCATTATCACTAGCCATGATCCTGTCTTCAAGGTGTAAAAATCTGTCTTCAGTTTAATGCAATAAGTTTTGCCAGTTTTCAATGGAATTTTTAATTTCCTAATATTTGTTTGAATCTGTTTGATGAATTCTGTTTCTTTCCTATATTGGTCATTCACAGATTCCATCTTCTTCCTATCACCGCCTATTTTTTCTTTATCTCTACCCTAGATTTGTTGAGCATTTCCTTTATAAATGGTGACAGTTGTTTTGTATCTGAGAGATTATTTCTGGTCTGATTTCCTCTACGGCCTCATGGATTTGTTTCTTTACTTCCGTTGCTATCATTTCAGAGATTTTAGGTGTGTGTCTCCAGTTTCTTCTGTGCTGATGTATCCTGGACTTGTTCTGGGTGGGCTGAAGGTCTGAGATTGTATTTTGCTTTTTCATCTCGCTATTTTCCATTTCAAAAAATTTTTATTTTGTTTTCTGGGTTGATCTATGTGAGTCATTGTAGTGCTTAGCTGTTTTACTAGTATCAAGGCTTCTCTGGGAAAAGTCTGTTCTTCAGGCATGTCTTTTGTGTGTAGGAGATTCTTCAGTTGTGTTTTTCACAAGATCCTATCTTCTCAATTAATTAAGGATGTTTTTATCTTCTTGGCTTAGTCCCCAGTCCGTTATAGGACTGTAAGGATGTTATTACTCCAAAGCTTACCATATTGTTACAGAAGGGAGAACTACTAATTACAACAGATATAATATTCTAGCTAAAGTAGTAAAGTTAGCAATAAAAATAGCATAAAACATTACTTAGAAATTGACAACGTGATTATCTATTGATTTTGTAATTTAGTTTATAGGAACAGAGTCTATAGTATTGTCTTGGTTACTTTTCTCTCGTTGCTGAGACAAAATACCCAACGCTCAAAATGAAGGAAGGAAAGGTTTATTTAGCTTACAGTTTGTGGAGGTCTCAGTCCATACTTGGCTGGTTCAGAGGTACAGTGGCACATGGCAGAGGGCAAACTTCATAGCAGCATAGCACAGCAAAAGCAACCAGCAAAAGGGGGGAATGGCTACAAGGAGCCTCTTTCCTTCCCTTAGATTGTAAACAAGCTACCCCCACCCAGGGGGCCTGTAGCTCTCACACAATCTCCATGCCTTCCTCTCCCACAGGCTCAGGATGTGTACAAATTAAGTACCCTGGCTTCCTGCTGAGTCACTCAGCCAAACATCTAGACTCGACAAGTTGACACAATGTATCAACCATAGCAAGTATATAATAAAATCAACAGTAAATTGGGAGTTTGTAAGCAAAGTGTTTCCCCTTGGTAGAGCGGTTTTATCCTGTGGTGGGGAAATTTAGGGAGGATAGAGTATAAAATAGAGAAACAGCAAAGGGAGTAGAAGCAAAGCTGGAAGACAAAGGATGACCACACAAGGACTGGGAAATTTGAGAAGGTACAAAAGAAAGAATGAAGGAGTATCCAAGGGATAATGTGAATTTTGTCTCTGGGTTTAGAAGATGAGATTAGTTTTCTGTGGTTGGATTTCTCCCCAGCAATGTAGAAACCAGAGAAACATAAAAAAGGAAAAAAGAACAAGAAGACAAAAAAGCAAAAAACAGAAAAAAGCCAAAAAAGAAGAAAAAGAAAAAATATATAAAATATAAAATGTAAAATAAATTGGGAGAAAAGGGCTGGTTACCAAGTCCTAGGTTCTTTCCAAGTTGGCTGCATGTCCCATGGAGGCCTCAGTCACCTGTGGGCTTAAATTGTTCCTGCTGCTTTGAACTTTTCATGCCACTGGTCTTGCATGATCATTCCTGTGTGCCCTGTTTGAGACACTCCTACGTTGCTGGCATTTCCTTTGGTCCCTGGGCTTTCCCAAGCTGTTCACCTCAGTGTGGCAGTACGAAAGGGGGAGGCCATTCTTTAGGCCTTCAGGTGTGTTTCACTTAGGGCACAGCGGTGGAAAGGCAGTGAGAGGAGCTTCTCTTCTCCGCCCTGTCCACCTCGGCTCCCACTGGGCTCCCTGAAAAATTGCATCTTCAGAACAATGTTACCCACAGTTTCAACACCTTTTCCCCTTCTAGGAAACTAAAAAAAAAAAAAAAATCCTAAGGGCTTTAAAGGTGCCCTGTAAAATTGGCCAATGCTTTTTTTTAACCTATAGAGTTTTGCTTTTCCATCCACAACTTTCCACCCTCAAGAAACCAGCGCTATTAAGAGGACTGCATATCTAAATTTCAAATACATGCAAATGGTTTGTATTCTAAACTAGGCCACCTCATGATAGGTGACAGACAGTATGTATCATGCTACATCACCCATCTTGAAGACAGCCTCAAGACCACATAAAAAACCCCAGCCCCAGACAGTAATATGCTGCCTCTCTCTTGAGGGCCTGCACTCTATTCTTTCTGAGTGTGGACTTCCTTAACTCAGAATTTTTTTGTGCCTCTCCCTAATGCATCCTGAAATTTGGCAAACCTATTACCTTGTCTGTGGTGGGGTGAGTTGCAGTCCCCATATCTTCTCTGAGAGACCTCCTTAGATCTCACCCAGTGACAAGAAGTCTGTAGCAACAGAAAAAAAGAAAAGCACTAAGGAAGATATACCTGAAACAAATTTCAAGCATGTCTCAGTTGTCCCTAGGGCCTTATAAATTTATGCGCATAATACCATCAGTAATGATAAATAATGCTGAAAACATTTCATATGGCAGTATGCCAACCTCCTCACTGGGGAAACAGATTTGAAATTAACAGTCAAGAGACTCTCAAACACTCAAAAAGCAAATCTCCTTTTATGTCTCCAGACTTGAACACGAATTAGTTCACGAGAAACCATGTCTGCTAATTGAGGAAAATAAATTTGCCCAAAGTAATTTTGGACCCTTGTGATTTTTAAAGGAACAAATACAGAATTTAATCTCAGTGTAAACTCCAAACTTCCTGTGGATCTCATCTTTTTTCTACTAATGGTGTGAGAAGAGGAAGGAATCCAAGCAGGAGGAATGCTTTAAAATAGTTTCCTGGCATGGAGAAGGGGTTTCCCTTCCCAAAACCCTTCTCTGGTGGCTCAAAGGTCTCCTCTAGCCCAGTCTTTAGAATCTCATATTATTCTCTCAGTTATAGACTTTAATTTTCCATTTGCAAACTTAAAAGTCAGCATCATTCTTTAATTCTAGGCTGAATTCTCCATCCATGTGCTAAGTTTAAAGATGAAAGTCCAGGGCAGGCAGGTAAATCCTGGGAAATACCATGAGTGAAGAATGTCTCTATGGACACTGCAGAAAAATGCTTCCACTGTACACACATTATCTTAAAGTTGTCCAGGGTTAAATGTCTGAGAGTCTGCCCACTGCAGAAGCTAAGCTCACCTACCCCTAGTGCCACTGTAAGGAACTATTAACATCTAAGATTTTTATCTGATCAGTTCAATAATTTGTTAATTTTCCTCATCGAACAAAGATCTAAGACACAGGAAAAAGGGGGGAATGTATCTGTCATGTGTTACCCTTAAGAAAAGACCATAGGGAAATACTAAAATGAAGACCAAGGAAGTGTACCCAAATGCTCTTCAGGGTTTGTATCCATCTGAAGAGATAGTTTTGTACAGTTCTTCTGCATCATGAGCAGAACCACTGATAGTCTTTTGTTCTTGGCTATCATTTCACAGATGTTTTTATAACAAATAGCCTTGGAAGATAGAAGTAGTACATTCTGTTAGAAAAAAGCATGCTTGTTTACTGTCAAATGTAGTAATCATAATGTCTCTCTCCAAGACAAAATTTATTTTATTTTATTTTAAGAATAAAGGAAGAAAACATACTAATAAACAGACATCCATTTACAAAATAGCATAAGAACAATACAAACGATACAGAGTTACAGACAAAGTGGGAGGAAATTAACAGTGGTTGTTGTATTACTACTGATATCTTCAAAGTACTTTCTCAGGAAAACAAATAGAGATGTGCAATAAAGAGCAAACCAGTAATCATTACCTGTACCTTTCTCCAGGACAAAATTTGGATGGGTTTGCTGTCAGAGCATAAAAAGACTCAGGTTTCCTAAGCAGATATACAAATTCACTACACATTCAGCATCTACCTAGGAATAAAGGAAAACAAACACGAACGTGAAGCTTTTGCTGTGTTTTTTTCTACAAGTAATAAAGTCCTTTGCCTCTTGTCCAGGAGTCTCATGTCCTCTGCTATATCTGTCATGCTACCAGACTAACTTGTGAGCTTGCAAGTAAGTAAAATCTTGGGATCTTCAGTCTTTTATAGTCATAGCTTCCCGTTCTTCTTTATTTTTTAATATGGTAGCTTTTTCTGGGGTGTAGCTGGCATCAAATTCAGGACCTTGCACTTGCCAGGCAGGTGCTTGTTCCACTGAGCTATATCCCCAGCCCTTCCTGTTCTTACTGTGATCCAGTTCTAGCTATAATGTAATTCTTTTCTGGCCTATTAATTTCTGCCACAGATCTATATTTGTAAAGTAAGAATTGCTCAGTCAACTTAGGCTAAGTTGCAGTAGGGTGATAACAACTGCAAATATTAGTGATAGAGTACGTACAAGTGGCCTCTCTGGTAAAAGCCTTGATGTGTAGTACTTGCCAGTTTCCATACTGTAAATCCTTCCACCTTGCCCAATTTTAAGCTGTAGGGTTGAAAGGAGATAAACATAATCAGCTCTTAGAAGTGAACTTTAACTCCACTGACTTTACAGCAAAGGTTTATTTCTTGCCTACACAAAGGCTGATTTCTTGCAATGCTGCCTAACATTTGCAGTTCAGCTAAGACCACTGGTGTGTTAGTAATAGTCTACATTCAATAGCAATTTCTTGAACCCATACTTTAAGTCCGTATACTTTTAGACTTGGGGATAACTACCAGGCCTTCCTCATTCCAGTTGCAAATGCAGCTCTTATCTGGGACAGGCCAATTGTGTGGTGAAAGGAAAACAGTAACAATGGACCCACAGGATGATCCTTATGGTATGCTTCAGAAGTGGCATAAGTCACTGTTACCTACATTCTAGTGGCCAAATCAGACCATTTAGTCAAACCCAAAATCATTGAGCTGAGAAGTGTACTATTGTGCAGATAGACCCAATAGGGAGAGACAGCAAGATTTTGAATACTGTCTATAACAATAAGTATCTAGTCTTCTCCTTGTATCTACGTCATCCAACACAATGGTTTGTATTTAGTGTTCAGTTACTGATAAAACTAAACAAGTTAGTGAGAGTCTTAATAACATTAGAAAATACATTCAAATCCTGTTGTAAGGCTAGGAAACACTGCGACTTGAACTTTGTTTACATTTTCTCCTATGTCTTTCTAGACTACAAAGCCTTTTAAATGGAACATGGTATATCTAGTAGCTAAGATCATTGGTGTGTTAGTAATAGTCTACATTCAATAGTAATTTCTTGAACCCATACTTTAAGTCAGTATACTTTTAGACTTGGGAATAACTAATAATGAATAAAGCAAAGTTCTTGCTGTCATTGAACTTAAAATTTATCAGGAGATATATAATAGGCAGATAATGTCATGCCATAGCAAAGTATATGATAAAAAATAACAGACATTTACCTAATATTTATAAACATGTATAAATCCACAGCAAGAGCATGAAGGAAGGCTTCTCTTTGTTATCACTGCTTAATTAATAAATATGTAGCAAAAAATATGAAGTGATACACATTTCATGATGTATACAAATTGTGAATTAAAGAGAACAATTATCTGTTTTTATTATATCATAAATTAAACCTTTTTAAATAAAGAATTCATAATATAGTTTAACAAATTTTATATTGTTCACACTTAACTCTCATTCTTTATAGTTTTAATTAACCAGTCTGGTTTTTTTGGAGATTTCTATTTCATTATTTTTACAAGTTTTTCTCTTTTGTGTTCTCTTGTATATTTTTAAATTTCTATCATGTTATAACTTGTCCTCATCCTCAGTGACTAAAAAATTATATGACTGCATTTAATGTGCTTATGATTTGGACATCTATTTAATGAAAAAGTAATAAATATAAAATTAAATTATTTTTATTCTTTTAAAAATATTGTTTGTTCTACAATATTTAGAACTGTACTGAAGTTAAAGGAGAAAATTTAAGCTCTCAGTAATAAACACAAAACTTTTTAATCAATATTATTTACTTATTTACTTGGTTGGTTATTTTTGAAACAGGGTCACTACATAGTGCATGCTGGCCTCAAACTTGTCAGCGTCCATTGGGATTATAAGACCAGCTGAATCAATATTACTTAAATAAAGCCATTTATATTTGATTTTTTAAAAATTTAATTGAATATTAAGTTGTTTAAAAGAAAACTATTTGCAAGTTTATATTGTATACCTGACTACCAATGTAAAGAATTGGTATTATGTGTCACATAGCATGTTAAGAATTACTTATACTGAATTTAAGAGTAAATATAAATTTTTAACTTTGCAAAATGTTCCTCAGGTCCCACGTGCCACTACTGTGAACTTCAGGTACTTGTTGTGTACCTCCATAAGCATGAACAAGAACAACAATAACAAAAAAGGTCAGAAAATAGATTCAGGGTACTAATGGGAAACACCATATCATTATGCAAGAATTTATTGCATTCATGCTGGGGGCAGGTGAGAAGTTAATTAGTCTTTTCTCTTAAGTGCTCCCATTGCTCAAATGCTCCTGCCTTAGGATTCTTATCAATCTTTGATGCTGACAGTACCACAGCCCAAATAGATCCACAGCATTTGTACACAGTTGCTTTTCATTTTGAAGACATATGCAAAACATACAAAAAGACATTTCCCTGAGGCCTAACTAATGATATTTGTGTGTTTAGGGTGAGACTATACTGTCCCAGTGCTAAGAAATGGTTCTAAATGACAAAGACACTTGTATGTCCTTTAATTGATTTACTTTTTGTGTTTTTGTAATATATTACGGTTAGAATGTTTTTCTTCCCTAAACATTTGCCCAACTCAAAATGCATGTTGAAATTTAACTGCCATTTTAACAATACTGAGAGATAAGACTTTTATTTTTTAACTTCTTAAAAATTTTTTGAAAAAATAAAATTTCATAACATAACAAGAGAATAACAATAGTATAAGAGACAAAACTTTTAAAAGATGATGGGGTCATGGCGATTCCACTTTCATGGCTGGGATTAGTGCCAAGAAGGCCCCCACCAGATGATGGTATCTTGATATTGGACCACATAGCCTCCAGAACTGTACACCAGTAAATTTCTGTTCAGTGAAAATGGCTTATTAAAGCATTTTAACTTAGGGGACCATCAAAAGAATTGCCATAATAATTATTAGTAATACAGTCCCTGCTGGAAAAGGGGGAACTTCAAACTTTGAGTATCACAAAGGCAATTGGTTTGGTTTGTCAACCAATTCAGTCTTGTTAAGGACAATACATTAGTCAAAAAAAAAATACTAAATTTTCATCATTGAAAAGAATCACTCATGTTTTTGAGAGGACAACTCATTCAGCCCTTAAGATACTTAGCATCTCAGAGAGGAAAATAGAAAAGATACACTTGAAATAGAACCACTTTAGAAGACATTTTGGTGGTTTCTTACAAAGCTAAATATATTCTTACTATGATCCAGCAGTTGCATTTCTTCAACCCAAAGGAATTGAAAAATTACATACATATGAAAACTTTCACAAACGTGTTTACAGCAGCTTTATTCATAATTGTCAAAACTTAGAAGCAGTCAAGATATCCTTTAGTGAGGAGATAAGTTGTGATATATCCAGATAATAAAATATTAATTATTCATCGCTACAAACAAATGAACTATCAAAGCTTAAAAAGATAAGAAGACAGAAACACAAATTACTAAGTCAGAGAAGCCAACCTGAAAAGGCTACATTATATATGATTTCAACTCTATGGAGAGGACAAAACTGTGGAGACAGTGAAATATAACAGGCTAAGGGAAGATAGTGAACAAGAGGAAACAGAGAATTTCTAGAGTACAAAAAATATTCTGGTACTATATTAATGGACACATGTAATTATATGCATTACATGTCATTATATATTTATCCAAACCCAGAGAAGACACAATGCTAAAATTAACCCCCAAGGGAAGTCCTCTACTTCAAGTGACATCATTTATAAAGAGCACACACCTCTTCCATGGGGAAGGTGACCTTATGCATGGGTGGTGTTAGGGAGTATATAGAATATCTTTGCATCTTCCTCTAAATTTTGCTGTGAATGCAGAAGTTCTAAAAAAAGGATTGTTTAAAAATATATGTTTGAAAAGAGATACCTATGCTATGTACTTCAATCTGTTTTAAAATGATAGCAGAAAGTTCTGTGATAATGAAGAAGGTTGAATTCTGTGTTCCACTGTGTACAGCAGCATTGCACAGTTCTTCCTTTATTAAAGAATTTACACGGTTTCCTAAATGATGATTTTTTTCTATTTCTTCCAATAAATTGTGAACCAGTTATTGAAAAAGGAACAATTAAAAACTGATAATAGAGATATGAACTTTTCAATCATGAACATAAGTATCAGTTATCAAAGTGGAGATGCTATGAAAGAATCAAGATGTATGAATCTGGATATTAGAGGAGAAGACATTAGAGGCTAAAGAAATGAATCACAGTAGATAAAGGAATTGGGATCACTTAGAGTAGCAAGTGTAAGGAGCTAAGAGATAATGGCTCTGGACTGAATTCTAGAGAATTATAGCATTTAAAGGAAAGATAGAAAACAATGACAGAAGTGATTAGTGATATAAAAGGAAACTATAGGGTACTATGTTTCTAGAAAACATATTTCAAAAAGGAAAAAGCAATATAGATGATCAAACACTACTAAAGGTTGGAAAACTGAGTCCCTTTTTTTTAATATCAGTGTTATGTTTGATATACTGTGTCAACTTGGGGAGTCCAGAGGTTTGGCTGAGTGACTCAGCAGGAAGCCAGGGTGTTTACTTTGTATACATCCTGAGCCTGTGGAAGAGGAGGACATGGAAACTATCTGAGTGCTACAAGATCCTTGGGTGGGGTAGCCTGTTTACAATGTAAGGTAGAAAAAGAGGCTGCTTGCCCACCATCCCTCCCATTTGCTCTGGTTGTTTTTGCTGTGTTCTGCCGCCATGAACTGTAGCCCTCAGCCATGTGCCACTCTGCCTTACAGCCGCTGAGTATGGACTGAAACCTCCACAAACTGTAAGCTAAATAAATCTTTCCTTCCTTCATTTTGGGTGTTGGGTATTTTGTCTCAGCAATGAGAGAAAAGTAACCAAGATAGAATTTGGTACCAGAAGTGGGGCCATTGCTGTTACTATACCTAACCATGTGGTTCAAGAGCCTTTGGAAACGACTTGTGGGAGGAGTTTGCAAAGGTTCAGAGATGTCACCTGAAAGAGATGCACTACAACACCTTTGGCTGTTCTGTCTGGGAGATTCTGGTCAGAGTTCAGAAGACCAGAAGGCTGATAGAAATCATGCCAGTAAAGACCAGGTTCGGGAGGTTTCCATTGGGAAGAAGGACTGCATTGGTTGTTGGACTCCAGATGATGTATGTCATGGCTTGGCAGAAAGTTTGTCTGCATTTTGCTCATGTCCAGAGACTTTGCCTAAGACTGAGATTAAGGGCAGCAGCAAACTGATTGATCTGGCAAAAGAAATTTCAAGGCAGTCAAATGTTGGGGAAGTGGCATGGCTATTGTTGGGGGCTTTTAGCCAGATTTATATTGAGAATCAAGAGCAAAGAGCCCAGCAGGATGATTTAAAATATTTTGTGTTTGGCTAGAAAGGAAGCTCCAGTAAAGCTGTGGATTACAAAGATAAGGCTGAGGAGATCTCTATTGCTGAGAAGGAACAAGAGAATGGAAAAGATGGTGCAAGGGTATCACAAGAAGCTGCAAGTCTCCACCCTTTGCAGCCTCAAAACTGTAAAGGTTAGAGACCTTGCCTTGAGAAAGAAGCCACAGAATGCCATGTTCCACAATGGCAGTGGCAGCTGCACCAGGTTCCAGAATGGAGGTGGCATAGAGAATTTGTTCCTCAGAATTGGATTCAGTGTGCCCAGTGATCCAGGCACTTGACCCCTATGGTCAAGAGAGAGGCAAGTTTGGCTACTGCTCCAGGTGGCAGCAGACCTTAGCTTCATCCATGTGGCCATGGCTTTTAAAGAGGCTTCCACCCAGATTTCAGAGGGCCTGTGAGACAAGGCAGTATGCCCCTGAGAGAGCAATGTGTGAAGCTGTGAATGCGAAGCAAATAGTACACTGGAGACCTCAGAAGTTCAGAAAAGGCAGGACCGTGGATCATCTGAGGAAAGCTGCAAGGAGGGAGCAAAGCGGGCCCAAGAGAGAAGCCATGGAGTGCCATAGGGGTGGACTCATGCAAGCCCCTTGGAGTTCACAATGTACCACAAGTTGCTTCAGATCAGGGTGTGGAATTATAGGACATAACGTTAGCCTTGCTGGATTTTGGACTTGCTTTGGTCCCAGTGCTCTGTATTTCCCTGTTGGTACCTTTTGGAATGGTAATGTTTGTTTTGTGCCATTGAATGTTGGAAGTGTTTAACTTTTCTTTTGTACAGGGGCTTGTAACTACAGAGTTTGCCTTAGATCTGGGAGGAGACTTGGGTCTTGGACTTTTCAGTAATGCTGAAACTGTTAGGACTTTGGCAACTCTTACAGATGGACCAAATGCCTTTTGCATAAAGGGATGTACATGAGTCTTTAGTGGGGGGAAATGTTATGGTTCTAATGTAATGTAGTGTCTTTGTATCTGGAAACTGGTTTAAGGAAATGTGTCTAGTTGCCAAGTTGACAAGGGGTGGATTGTTATGGTTGATACATTGTGTCAATTTGGGGAGTCTAGAGTTTTGGTTCAGTGACTCAGCAGGATGCCTACTTTGTATACATCCTGAGCCTGTGGAAGAGTAGGGCATGGAGATTATGTGAGTGCTGCACACCCCTAGGTAGGGGTAGCCTGTTTATAATGTAAGGTAGAAAAAGACTGTTTGCCTTCCATTCCTCCCTTTTGCTCTGGTTGTTTTTGCTGTGCTCTGCCACCATGAACTGTAGCCCTCAGCCATGTGCCACTCTGCCTTACAGCCAGCTGAGTGTGGACTGAAACCTCCACAAACTGTAAACTAAGTAAACCTTTCCTTCCTTCATTTTGGGCATTGGGTATTTTGTCTCAGCAACTAGAGAAAACTAACCAAGACAATCAGGTAAGATTAAAACAAACATACCAGCTGGATCTGAAAACTATTTGCCACTGGTTGCCTTGATAAGAGCAGTTTTAAAGGCAAATGGATATGAGAAAATGGAGGCAAAATTCACAAATAACTCTTTTGAAAACATTTCCTGTGGAAGAAAATAGATGTAGTAGAAACTGGAAAAAGATAGTGAGACAAATATGTCTCTGTGTCAACATATGTGTGTGTGTGATTGTATCAGTACATGAGATCAGTGTGTGCACGATCATATTAGTGTGTGTGTGATCACATTCATCTTACTGCTTTCTTTTCCCGAAGATACAATACCTGATACCCCCAACTTAAAGGAGGAGAAGTTTATTTTGGCTCACAGTTACAGTCTATGATTGGCTGACTCAAAGGCAGGAAAGGGCATGGCAGAGGGGCAGAAGCTGCTTGTGCCATAATGGCCAGGAAGCAGGGACAGAAGGGAGGAGCCAGGGAGGGAGCTATACCCTTCCAGGTCTAGTCCCCATGGCCAGCCCCTTCTGATGCAACCCGATGTCCTAACAGCACATTCAGCTATGGATTCATCAGTTAAGCCATGGATGAGTATAGCACCCCATAATCCAATCTCCTTCCAAATATATAAGGCTTTCGGGGGCCATTTTAGGTCCAAACTATAACAGTATCCAAGTGAGCACACTATAGAAGACAATGAGAAATAAACCACAAAAGGGGGTAATAGGAGGAACAAAATCCTCAATAGATGAGAACATATGAGACACCATTTATAGGTGGGACAGTGGCCTTTGGTAGGAAAGACACTTGGTCCCGACAAAAGAAGAAAATACAAAAGGGATCGTAGAATTCATAACAATTGAGACGTTTTGAATGAAAGAACTTCTACTTTGTCCATGAAGTGTAACAATGATCATTATTTGAGGATAAAGAACTCCTCAGAGTAAGAGTGAAATAGTCGTTCACTAAAAGAGGAAAATAGTGTTACTCAAGAAGGGTTGCAGTGTTTTTGGAGCTCTCTTGACATGTGTGGTCATGAATTGAGGTAAGGTTAGTCAGTGCAGCTTTGCAATTTGCTTTTGCAATATCCTGCTATTCAGTTACAGACACAGAAGAAAAATAGTTTGTTTCAGCTTAGGCTGAGGTTTTCTCCAGGCAATTATGACAAGCAGACAAAGGCTGGATACACTTCTGCTTATGCAAGTTTTCATAATGGACCATGTTATGAGTGCATCCAGGCAAAGACAGATGGATAGAGATACAATCGTAGGATCTATGACTTGGAAATCAAAACAGTGGAGAAATTGGGAGCATATTGAAGCAAATAAGCTGCATGGATGGGATGTGATGTTGAAGCCAGACATCTGAAATCAATATTTTGGGAAAGGTGATATTTATGATACTATCAAATGTTACAGAGACAGAAAGTGCCTGCTACCACATAAGGCTACATAACAAGCCACCCCAAAACTCAATGACTTGAAAGAACAATCTTCTGTTTGTTTTTGTTTTCTGTTTCTCACATCTAGGGGTAAGCTTAATCATTTTGTTGACCTGGCCTGGTTGGTACTGGTTGATCATTCAGAGTTCATGCACATTTTCTGAGGTCTTCTCACAGATCTGCTTTGAATCAACTTGGTCAAGTTAACCTCAGCTAGGAAGATGAGATTCTGCTATACATGGTCACTTTCAGCAGGCTTGTAGCACGGGCAAAGGACAGAGAAAAAGAGAGGGGCAGGGAGGAGGGACACAAAGGAGGCAGGAAAGGGCCAGGAAGGGGCAGAAGGAGGGAAGAGAGAGAGAATTTGCAAATTCTCTTGAGACCTAGAATCAGAATCTACATATCACCTCCATAACTTGCTGTTGGTCAGAGCATATCGTAAATAAACCCAGACTCAAGAGGTAGGAAATGTAATTCCCTTGATTCAGACTTTTTTCAAAAAGTTCAAAATTCCTTAATGTTTTATTCCTGGTACCACAATTTACAGGGCAATCTACCTGATGTAATGATGAAGAGAGGGAAAAAGACAAAGCTACGGCAGATAACAGACCCCGGGAACGCACGTCTAATTGACACTGCACCGTGTTAATCAATAGCTGCACTTTTTGCAAACTGTGGCTACGATAGTCCTGGACCAGAAAGGTTTCCTGTTAAAGCTGCAGTAACTTTTCTGATTATGGATCATTATTGTTCCTTCTGTGGCAGATTTTTAAAGTTCCTCTAATGCATTTGGGACAACTGTCTCAAAGTAACCTGCAGCTTTCCTGACAGCTCCTCACTTTCTCTCCTGATAGGAACTGTAACCCTTTTCTGCTGAGTTTTTAAAACCTTCTGCTACCATAGCCACCACTTCCACCACCAGATCCATAACCACCACCATAGGGACTGCCAGAGCTTCTTCCACCAAAACGACCCCCTCCATGGGTCCATAATTTGATTGCTGTGGCCCACTATAATTTCTAAAATCATTATAGTTCCCACCACCACCATAGTTACCACCACCAAAATTTCCTCCTTCCTTATAACCATCATATCCTGGTCCATCACCACCATACCCTCTTCTATCACTGTAACCAGGGCCACCACCATAGTTCCCACCATCACCTCCAAATCCATTATATCCACCATCACCTCCTCCATAACTACCTCTGCTGCCACCTCCTCCGCCACCATAGCATCCTCTTCCACCAAAGTTTCCACCATGGCCAAAATTCCCTCCACCACCTCCTAAGTTTCCTTCACGGCCCATAAAGTTGCCAGATCGACCTCCATGACCTCTTTGTGATCCAGCAGACTGCATCTCTCATTTAGAAAGGGCCTTTTTCACTTCACAATTATGCCCATTAATAGTGTGGTATTTCTGGACAACAATTCTATCAACTGTATCATGATCATCAAAAGTTACAAAAGCAAATCCTCTCTTCTTCCCATTCTGCCTGTCTTCCATAACTTCTATGGTTTCGGCCTTGCCATATTTTTTGAAGTAGTCTATCAAATTATATTCTTCTGTATCCTCTTTAATACCGCCAACAAAAATTTTCTTTACTGTTAGATGGCCACCAGGCTTTACTGAATCCTGTCTAGAAACAGCTCTCTTTGTTTCCACTAATGCCCATCAACTCTGAGTGGTCAAGCACACATTGCTGCATCCACCTCCTGAACACAAGAGTAAGTCACAAAACCAAAGCCTTTAGCACATTTTGTTTAGGGATCTCGCATTACCACACCATCTGTGATTGTGCCCCATTTCTCAAATTGTTGTCTTAAACTATCTGTAGTTTCAAAGCCACCAATAAATAGCTTCCTCAACTGCTCTGATTCCTTTGGATCATGGCCCTTCACCCCGCCCCCTGGGGACAATGGCAATGGCTGGAATTGGGCTGTGGACAACTGGACAGTGGTTTTACCTCCATTTTGAGACCAGACTCACCTCTTCCAACTGGAATTAAACATGGGACCAAGAAGAAGAGGCAGGGCCAGTCCCCTCAACTGAGATTGTGAAGGATGTAGTTATAGGGAAGAATAGAAAACCTAGGGCCATCTTGTTATCAATCTATGGCAATAATATCTTGGATTAAATCAGGTTATTGCATAGCCTACCATCTTCCTAATAATACCACTGAGAATACATTCACGAGTAGATTATGTCTGAGTAGCACTTTTAAATTTGAAAACCCTTTGTAACTATTTGATTTTTACTATAAGGATTTAATCCCACTTTACAGAAGAGGGTATGTAAAGATTTTATATTGTGGAGGAAACAAGGTCAAATCTGTGCATAAAAAAGTTATCCTAGAAAATGTATAAAGAAACATAATGGATAAGGATAAATAATGGATAAGGTAAATAAAATAGGAGAGTGGTTGAAGGCTGTTGAGTACTTGTGGATAAAAACTATGACTCTAAACTTAGGTAATAGATATAAAAAGAAAGTGACCTCCAGACATATTCAGTAAAAAGATAAAAACCAAGACTTACAGGCTCATTGGTATATGTAGACAAAAAAGGGAGGAATCAATATGGAATTCTAGGTTTCTAACTACGATGTCTGGGTACATGCTCCAGGTAGGGAGTTGAAAATGATGAACAGATTGGAATCAGAGGAGGTAGCTAATGAGTTCAGTTTGGAAATGTGGAGCCAGAGGTTCTTAGAAGATTTAAGCAGTTATTAATCAATTATTGGAAACATGAATGTAACACTCAAGAGAACTCTGTTTTCATTTTTTTTTTTTTTTTTTTTTTTTGCGGTACTGGGGATCGAACTCAGGACCCTGTGCTTGCTAGGCAGGCGCTTATTCCACTGAGCTATATCCCCAGCCCAAGAACTCTGTTTTCAAACACAGTTGATAAAACATGATTATCTGTAACTAAGGTGCTAATGAAAATAAACATATATAGAATCAATATATCACAAAAAGATTATAAAAATAATTAAGTTTAAGTGAATTTATAGAGAAAAGGAGACTTAAAATGGAGCCCTGAGAACATCAACACTGAAGGGTTGGTCTGAAAGAGAAGACGTAAGTACAATCAGAAAGGAGACTAAAAAGGAGAATATAAAAGGTAACACGAGGAAAGATAAAATCAAATGATATTAGAAAAAACAAGATGCCAGAGAGCTTATCAAGAATATAAAATATAGCTCATATATAACTATTAAGTGCCCAAGATTTCATCACTATGAAATACAAAGTTCATCTGAATAAGAGTGATTTCAGTAGTGTTATGGAAAGAACTTAGTTGAAGGACTCATGATTCTCTTATAACCAAGGAATTGGGTAAAAATAATGCTGGTTGACTTTTCAGGGTAGATGAGAAGAGATAGTAAGCATCTGTCTATTTGCTGAGACATTCATCTTTGGAGCCCTGAGCCTCCATGTAATGTCTACCTACTTGAGGCCGCCATGATGTGAGGAAGCCATCCATAAGATCCTTAGTCAACAACTCCAGCTAATGTCCCAGCCAAAGTCAGCATAATCTGCCATAGGTATGAGTGTATCACTCTCCCAGTAGTTCTGGTCGTAGTCTTCACATAACCCTCAAACTTTCAAGTTTTCTTAGCAGAAGTTCTAGATATTACGAAATAGACAAACCATTCCCCCTTTGTCTATCCTATTTTTTGACCACAGGATCTATAAATACAACAAATGGTGTTTTAAGTGACTGAATGTTGGTGCAATTTTTCACACAGTCATATGGACTGAAATATCATTGCAAGAGATATGTCCAGAGGGAAAAGATGTATGTTCTATGATACAATAATTTTTAAAGGATCTTACATTTACAAAACATCCTTCCCAACTCAAACTCTAATCTTTCCAACTTTTAGTCATGGATAACACTCAAGTTAGCTGTATCTTTTCACAAGTTTCTCAGGATTTATAAGAAGCTCTTACTATAATTTCCTGTTATCTTATTTCTTTTTTTTTTCTGTTATCTTATTTCTGAAACCTATCCTAAATCTCAACTTCTCCCTGAAACCTACAGTAATTAATTTTGATGAATATAATCCTCCATTCCTATGTTATGAACAAAAACATTTGTTTACGAACCATAAGAGTTGTTTTTGTTTTGATGAACATGCCCTATAGTTCTAATAAGTCTTGAACTCAGTCATATTTCCTTGTATCATATTGATTATCCATCTCAGACAAATATAGGCAACAGGTGTTCAATAAATATCTGTTGATTGACCTATTCATGTAAATATTACAACTAGATTTTAAAGCTGATTACTTTGTTGTACAACAATAAAATTTATTCTAACTTCTTATTTTCAAAGAATTGTGTGTACAGTTGCCATAGAAAATACATATACTGTTAGTATCTTCAAAATTTACTTTTGTTAATGGAATGCTGGTTTTACTTTGATTATGCCATCTAGAGAAATGTATTTCAAGGATTGAAAGTATCCAGGTTAATAAACGTGATGACAGGGCATGTTGAGAAGTACTGCACCAATTTTGTAGTTGTACAATTTTCTAAGAAGAGGAAATAGGGAGAGGAAGGGCAAGTGGCTCAGTAGGAGATCGCTTGTTAATTAGTAAACAAGTGCCTTATACATATTGAGCCATGTAGCTGCTTTTCAAAAAAATAGAGTCCTGGAGAAATTTCAGCTGTTTCCTGAAAATATGCTTACTTGCACTTCCCTTATTATCTGTGAGAGCTGCGGAGTTTCTTTATGGAGAAGAAAGAGACCAAGTGGGGGAGGTGGATGTTGGGGTCCTCTCAGAAGCAGTCTAAAGAAAGAGAAAGTATTTGTGGCTGAGGGTTTAATCAGTAGACACAAGCTGTTAAAACATTATACGGACAGCCACATTAATCATTCTTTGGACTTAGAAAATTTGCAAGTTACAGGACAGTAGGTGAATATGGACATGTTGGGAGATCAGGGCCAGTTGTTTCCTGGATGTGTTTAAAATGCAGGCATTTTAATCAAGGACTGTTGAATCACCAGACTTGGACTGTTGTCTAGGCCTTTGGCCCATGGCCCAAGTCACTGAGGTCATGAACTTTTGTTTATTTAATTGATAAACATTCCCTGAAAACATACTAAGAGTCAGACATTGTTCAAGGTACTAAAAACACAGCAAAGGGGTGGGGAGGAAGAGCAGATTACAGTCTGCTCCAAAGAGATTTACGTGTTGCCAGTAGGGGGGCAGATGTTAGCAAATAAATAAGATTTTTAAATGAAGAGAAGTCTTCTGAAGAAATTAAACCACAGTGATGTAATAAAGTTTGACCCTGACATTCAGTAAAACAAAATCCTGTCCAAGGTAATAGACTGGTTCCTGTGAGGTTTAAAATATCAGAGTCCCTGTAGAGATCATGGACAAATCAAAGTCTGTCTGTGCAGAAGACAGTCCACCCGTCCTTGTTGAACAATGGCTCTGAACACTTGGCTGCTCCTGGGTCTCCCTTTTGCATCTTCATGATGCAAAAGCAGGAACATTGTCCAGTAACTTGGTGCTGTTCTGAAATTATAGGCCTGTTTTAGCAGATACTCCTTGCCTGAAATAGCTTTTCTCTCCAAGCATGCCTTAGAGATTTATGGCCTGCTTGTTTATTTTTCTTCGTCGTCTTAATGTCACTGATATCAGGTTCCATTTATCCTTGAACTTCACCTTCTTCCTCTACTGCCATACCTGGGCTATCTTGCTTGCTTTCTGAGACAAGTCAAGCTTGTCTAATCATATCTAGGACCTAACCCTGTCTAACTGTTGTGATTCGGATAGAACACGCTGTCAGCATGCCCCATAATGATGACAACCTGAAAGGATTTGGTTATGCCTTACTTATGTCAAAACCAGGACTTTTGCCAACATGCCTATTTTTAAAATGCTCTAGCAATGTTGTATATGTGTGTATGTGTGCATGCATTGTCAATGTGGTAGGTCAAACCCAGGGCCTCAAACATGCTAGCTAAGTGCTCTACCACGGAGCTATACACCTAGTCAGTCCTTCAGTGCTTTTTAAATCCATACTATCTAGAATATTTTGCCAACTGAATTTAAGATGTTATGCTTTAAACACTTAGTGGTAAAAGGTCCTGAAGAAGAAAGCTAATGCTAGGTATTATGGTTGATATCTAGGTGTGCCCCATATCCTCCTGCAGTGATAAGTAGGAATTTGGGGAGTGACTGGATCATGGATGTGTGATACTGGATCATAAGTATATGATACTGGAGTAGTCCACCGATTGATTTAGAATAGTCTAGATGATGGACTTACTGAAGAGGGACAACCTAACCTGGGTGTGGGTGGCATCAACCAATAGGCTTGTAGCCTAGACAGAATAAAAAGGGAAAGAAGAAAGAAGGCTGCTGCCTCCTGCCTGCCATGTCATGAACTGTTTCTCCTCTGCCATGTTGCTGTGCCATGGATATAGCTGAAACCTCTACAAACTGTGAGCTAAAATAAACTTTTACTCCTTTATCTTGTGGGTTTTGAGTATCTTTTTTTCCAGCGATAAGAAAGTGACTAAGACAGCCTGCTAGTCAGTGGAGAAAAAACCATCAATTAGTTGAAACAATGTTAAGAATCTGTCAGAGGAAGTACAGATGTATGGAAATACCTGGCAAAGACCTACTGGGCCAGAGGTATGGTCACTCCACCAAAGAGTTTGTGGTCCGCTGAAATGCTAGGTACTTTCTTGTTTCAAAATCATTTACATGAGGGACTGAAAAAGATGTTCCAATACACTAGAAGAAAAGAGAATATATTTGAAGGATAAGTGGGACTCTCGTATAATCTAACTACAAATACTATCATTAGAACTTAAAAATGTTGAGAAATTGTCAGCTAGTATCTCTTCTTTCATTCCTTTCACACAGCACCGTTTCCCTTCTCTGCATCAGTCTGTCAGTTTCTTTATGCAGCCAGGCATCTTTCACCAGGTTCTTGGATTCTGTTGCTGGGTAACGTCAGCTTAATACCAACACTCCCCCAACTGTGGATATCTGATTCAGACTTGACCAGAATTTACAGCTCCAGTGCCATAACTTATTACTAAGTCAAATTTCATGTCTCTTTAGTTCAAATTCTTATGAAAGAGAATTTGACCGGTCTGCTGGGCCTGGTTGCTTTCCCCTAGGTTTTCTGTGGCAAGACCCTGGATCTGAAGATCTTATCATCCTGTGCTGCTAATTCAGTAGCCACAGGTATAATCAGAAGAAAGAGTTTATTAGATGACAGGCAAGGTAAGAAGGACAGCAACGGTCAGCATATAGTGAAGCTGTAAAGGTCCCGTGGTAGGTATATGCAACCCAACTACTCTGGAGTACAGGCAGGAGAACTGAAAGTTTAAAACTGTCCTGGGCAACACAGTAAGAACATGGTAAGATTATCTATTGATTAAATCCAAATAACCAAATAGATTTGGTTAATAGCGTCACTTGACATAGAAATCAAAGCAATAGTTTATCAGTTAAAGCTTTCATGGAATGCTGTACTGTTACTTTTATACACCCCAGATCACCTACACTATCTCCATGATTACTGCATCTAATTAACAGATGTATCAAGAGAAGAATCCTTATCATTCTTGATTCCTTACTATAAGCGATAAGCTTTTATGCAGCATCAAAATAAATGATAAAAGGTAAACTCAATGAAGAAATGGTCACTTATTCATTTAATTAAGTAACATTGATAGTGCACCTATAGTGTGATAGACACCAACTATAAATATAGTAAAGTAGAAAAGGTGGGGAACATACAATAAAAATGTGATGATGCAAACATGTTATATAATCACCATATCATAAAATAGAGGTTAAAAGGAGCTGTTAAAAATGCCCCATAGAATTGTTTTGTAGTATCAGTGTGCTTATAAATTATTTGTTCAATACCTATCTGTTTTCTTCAGGGAATATAAGCTCCACTGTGGCCCAGACAAGTTCCGATTTGTTACTATTGAAGCCCTGGTATGTAGTACTAAGGCCGGTGCATAATCACAGGTCCAATAAGCATCTGTTGAATGAATAATGAATACAATGGTGAGTCAGGATTAAAGTTACATGTTTTATAAAATCCAAAAATAGAACTATAAAATAGAAAATTGAACTATCCTTCACTGAAGACAATTTGACAAAGACAAACCATTCAAGAAAATCATCTTTATCAGGAAATTAAAAGGAAAATGAAGATAAATTTAGACTGGATTTTGGCAAAGGACCACAGGCTTGAGAGTTTAGTAATTTGTTCAGTGAATATGAATTGAACCTACACTGAGTGCCAGGCAGTTTGCTGGGTGTTGGGATGCAGTAAGAATAAGGTACACATGGACTTTACAGAGATCCAGAGGTATTAGAAAGTTCAAAAATTATTTACTTAACATATAAAATAAAAACATGCTCACAAAAAACGAACTGCACATGTGATAAGCTAATACCTAACAGGATTTGATTATATCTGGGCAAGTGTAACTCCCAGTTTTATATTGTGTTCTGTAATTTCTTGTATAATCTATGCTATTAATCCTTGCTGGAATCTTTGCCCACTTAAGTCTTTCTTATACTTATCTAAATCTATTCATCCTTGAAATGTTGACAGTCTCCCACCTGCCACATCATACTTTTCAAACACCATAAATTTGTATGCATTCCCTTCTCTTGTATTTAGCAGAGTACACTGATGTCATGATTTGCCTCTTCTCTGTACTCCAAGTTCCACAAGGGTAGAGGCTAATTTTCACTCATTTTGTATTTCTAATGTCTGGTACATAACAAGGGGCCAATAAATGCTTGAGTGAAACTGGAGCCTCTGTATTTGCCATTTATAAAATTATCTCCCTAATATAAAAGCGAGAACTACGTTTGACAGCCTGTATTTTCAACATTTCTTTAACAGGCATTTTTACATTCTGAATCATAAGGAACAGCAATCTGAAAACACTCACAAGCCTGAGTACATTTCTTTGCTCCCATCACTCTAATTCACATGAGAATGTGAAGCAGAGAACACTATTATCTTTACTGTTCTGCTCACATAAACCCCAAATACCTAATGACTGCATCACAAACAAACTCAGACTTGTTTTTTGTGGGGGGTTTTTGTTTTTGTGTGTGTGTGTTTTGGCAAATACAATACCTAAAATGCTGCTATGATGTTAGAAGGGAACATTTTCTGGTTTTGTTATTGCTCCAAACTCAGTGCCTTAAAACAATAAATTTTATTTAGTTTACTGCAGATAGGTGATCTCAGATGAGCATATCAAGGAGGTTCCTCTGGTCTCAAGTGGATTTCTGCATGTATCTTGGGCCTGATGGCAGTCGGCTGATCTAGCAGAGGCCCCCTTGGGATGGCAGAGAGAACTGCTTTCCTCCACATAGTTTTTCTTAATCTTGTGGCTCTAAATAAAGAAGACCACAACATTTTGTTTGGGAAATTAAAATAGCATAAATAAAGCCCAAGAACTATATCCTACTATATCCTACACAGAAACCATTAGAAATGATCATGAAATTATAGTGACAGATCTTACAGGCCAAGTACTACCTAAATCTGGTAATGGTTCAGATACCCGTCTCTCGTGATAGGTCCCTAGAGGACACAATGACAAAAAAGGCAAAGTAACACCTGACATCAACCCCCAAAGGCAACTGCTCCAGTAATGACTACAGGCTATACTTAAAAGTGAATAATGGGGAAGTGGTCACTAAAAAACAGAGGGTACAAAATAAGTCTGGAAAAGACTTGTGTGTCTTGGTCTGCTTTCTGCTGCAATAATAAATAACAACAGGCTGAGTTCTTCACGACATTTCCTTTGGCTCATGGTTCTAGAGGGCCCAGGATCCAAGAGCCTGGTGCCGGAGTCTGGTGTAGGCCTTCTTGCCTACTCATGATGGCTGAAGGGCAAGAAAGGGTAAGAGCAAGAGAGTAAGAGGGGGCTGAACTCAATTTTGTAACAATACACTCTTGTGATAATTAACCCAACCATGCCATAGCTACAATACATTTATGAGGCTGGAGCCCTCGGGACCTCTTTTAAAGCCCTACCACACAACACAATTGGGTTGGAGACTGAGTTTCCACGATAACTTTAGGGGACATATTTAAACTACATCTAGTTCAATGGAAGGAATAATCTAGAACTGGATATTGAGTTTTCACCAAAGTGCCAAAGTAATTCAATGGAAGGTTATCATTTCAACACATGGGGTGCAACAGTTGTATATTCATTTAGAAAGAAATGCACATTGACTCTTTCCTCGTGCCATACACAGAAATTAATTTGGATTATAGATCCAAATGTAAAAGCTAAAACTATAAACTTAAAGAAAGAAACATGAAAAATTTTCACTGTCTCAAAAGCAGGTAAAATGTCTTTAATATGTCACCGAAAGCATGAATATCAGAACACATGGTAACTTGAACTTCACCAAAATACAAACGTCTACTCTTCAAAATGCATTTTGAAGAAAATGAAAGTGCAAGTGCATTTGTTGCTATCTAAAAACTTGTATGGAATTTAGGAGCTGAAAATATAAGTATCTATTACTACTCACAGATTTTGTGGATCCAGAATATGTTAATTTCTTGGCTAGCTAGTGACAGAGAGCATCACACAAGGTTGCAGTCATCAGAAGGCTAGACAGGAGCTGGAAGAGCCATCTCCAAAGTGCCACATGTGGCTGTTTATCACTGGGTGTCAGTGTCTCCCTACCTGGACTTTGCAGAGGACTGGCCTTCTCTAGAGCAAGCAACTCAAGATAGCGAGGTAGAACTGATAGGTCTTTTTATGATCTAGCTTCATAGAAGCCACATATTATCACTTCCACAATTTCTTCTTAGTCACACAGGTCAGCTCTATAAGGCAAAGGATTGTACATGTAGATGTCAGGGAGCTGAGATCAATGCAGGTCCATCTGGGAGGCTGATCGCATAGCAAGCCATGTCTGACAAACGATACTCACAACATACATACCTGATAAATGACAGGTATGAAAAATAGAATATTTATAGAATATTTACACCAAACTAATAAGAGGACAAATCTTCAAAAAGACAAAAGATTTTTAACAGATATTGCATAAAAGAAAATATGCAAATAGTCCATAACCAATGGAGACGATATTTAACATTAGTTAGTCATCATACAAAAACAAAAGCATTCACATCCACCAGAATGGCTAAAGTCAGAAAGGACTGACACCACCAGGTGTTGGAGAGGAAATTAAACAACTAGAACTCTCAAACTTCACCCCCGAAGATTCATGTTCATAAAATCTTTAACCATAATAACCCCAAAATCAAGGAGTCCAAATGTCTGTGCACAGTAAAAAAAATTGTAGTAAACTTGTATTACAGAAAACTACTTGACAATAAAAAAGAAACAACTGCTATGCATAATAATATAAATTAATATGAATGAATTTATAAAATACACTGAGCTGAAACCAGATACGAAAGTGTATATGCTGGATGATTCAATTTACATCAAATTCTTTTAAAACAAAGCTATTCTATAATGACAGGAAGCAAATCAGTAATTGCTTAGGATCATTAGTAGCTGGGAACAGGAAAGGCTGGAGGGTGCTTTTTATAGTGCTGGAAATGTTTTACATCATAATGCTGGTGGTAATTACCTCCATATGTTAATTTGCCAGAATTCACTGACATATACCATTTAAATGAGGTTATTGTAATGTAAGTAATAATTAGGTCATCAGTTTAAACAGAGTAGCATTGCGATGGTTAATTTTGATGTCTACTTTGATGAGGGATGCCTACCAAAGCTGCAAGTGCCTACTGCTGAGTGTGCCTTTGAGGATGTTGGTCGCAAACAGTGCAAGGGTCAGGGAGTTGAGTGGAAAAGAGCTGCCCTGAATGTGGGAAATAACCCTCCAATGAACTGTGAGATGACAAAAAAGGAAAGCACAAGTGTAAAACTCTCTCTGGTTCTTCCTCCCTGAGCAGATGTGCTTTCTCCTGCTACTGCCCTTGGACCTCAGATGCCAGGTTCTTTGGCCTCTGGGAATTGCACTGGCAGCCCTCAGGGAGTTCTCCAGGTCTGGACCCTTTACTGGAGGCTGTACCATAGGTCTTTCTTGTCCCAAGGTTTCCAGTCTCTTCGACTGAGTTATCACTGCTGGTTTCTCTGGCTCTCTAGCTTGGAGTAGGTCAACATGGAACTTTCAAACCTCTATGAGCGTGTGAACCAATTTCCTAGTAAATCTATTTTTATATATATGTATTTTATTGATGCTGGTTCTCTGCACAACTCTAATACAACTGCCAAAAATAATTTGCTTCACAAGATATAATTGCTTTACAGTATTCCCAAATAGTAAGTCTAAAATACTTGATAACTTTTTGACATACTTGGGAAAGGTAAGCAGAAGAGAGGACCATTAAGAGAGGGCAGGCCTAGCTCAGGTTGATTTCACTGCCGCAAAGGAGTCCTGAAGAACACAGCGACTATCCTGAGGAGTGGTGCTGTGGTCTGTGCATCTCAGGTTTTGAAGAGCAGCAGAGTGTGAGAAGGAAAAAAAAGGAAGCTCAAAAAATAGGTGAAGGAAAATCCACATAAGAAATGGATATGACCGCAAATTCCACCTCTTTTGTAGGCACATGTGAAAGTAAACTCCCAAAGTGCAGAGGAAAGTAGAACACGTGGGTGCAGTTTCATGAGCACTGATGCTCTTGGGACTGGGTGACTCTGTGTTGCTTAAGTGGAGATGGAGTCTGTCTTGTGCACTAGATGGTGATTAACACCATCCCTAGCCTCTGTCCACTGGATGTCATTCCCCCAGTACTACCATAAGAAAAAAGCATGTTAAGACATTGCCTAATCCCCCTGGGGTGCTAAATTGTCTCAGGTTGAAAACTATTCAATACATCAAAACTAAATGTCAACATTTAACACATTTACATATGATTATGAAACTTAGGTATGAAAAATTTACTCTGAATAGCTAGTTGTATTTAGGCCAGCTTTTAATAAGTTAGGGGTTTTGGTTCTTTACATAAATAGTATTATTTCAGAAACAAAAACCATTTCTTTGAAGCCTTTCTCCACACCCTCAACTATGGATTCCATAATGTTATAACGGATTTAAGTTATGAAGTCTCAAAACATCACAACTAGGTTAATATGATGTTCTCCAACTTGGTAACGCTGCCTGATATAATGCTACAGTAGGACTGTTTAGATTTGAATTCATCTGTAAAGCTAAAGGCATAAAAAAAAGCGAAAGGCACACATGGGAAATACTTAATACAAGCCTGAAAAGGTGAACTGTGAATCTTCATTTCTAACATTAATCTAACTTTCTATATTGGCTCAATATATTATATTTAGGTGATATTGAAAATGGTAATCTACTTAATGTAAATGTTAAATTTTAAATTACAAGATTTACATCAAAACCAACATTTCATACACACACTTTTCTAAGGCACAATAAGGGTTATCTTCTAGATAAGGTAAGGGTTTTTGGACATCCATAATGAAAGTAATAATATAATTCAGGGATGAGGATACTATTGCTATACAGGAATTGCTTTTAAATTTAAAGACTTTTTTATTAATCCAAAATACAGACCTAGTAAGTTTGGCATATTCATTGAGCTGTCCTTAATATTTCTTCTAAAAAAACATGTTATGTTTGTATCAATGATAAAAATTTCTATAGAGTCTACTTCCTTAGTCCAGTTCCATTAAAAAATATTCTATTATATTACATAGTAACTCAGGATCAATTATCACTCTGAAGCCTTGCTTTACCCAACATTCTGGCTAGATGAAGCACTCCAGGTTTTACTCTGAACTGTTACTATAAAACTGCCATTGCTTCTAGTATTTTTTTTAAAGGAACAGAATATACTTTCACAAATTTCGATACTGCGTCTTAAGAAAAGTAAGTAGGCACCTCCATAATTATGAAGTCCGCTGAGTTAGTGTTTGGAATTCTCCATATGAGCCAATGAATGTAAGGAAATGTATATATACTGTTAGCACTGTAAACAGTAATTCAGTGAGGCCTAAAGCCTGAGTCTATCCAGAATGGATGTAACCAATTTTGACATCATGTAGATAAATATGCACTGAAAAATAAACCAAAGAACAATAGTATATTCTACCTTTAACTTTTTGTAAACCATGTTTGATGAATAACTTCAGTTTTACCAAAAGGCTGATACATTTCAATATTTTGAAAACATCAGTATTAACTGAGTTGGCAGAAGTAACCTAACCAACTACCACTATGTTTGGTACTCAGAAATATACCTGTCAATAAAATTATTGAAATGTGAAAAGTATTCAGTACATATCCATGCTCCTTATTGCTGGATAACAAGTTGTCCCCCAAATTGAATGGTATAAAACAATGGACATTTATTAGCTCACGGTTTCTGTTGGTGAGGAATGGGCGGTTCTAGTTCAAGGTCTCTGATGAGACGGTAAGCAAGGATGCAGTCATCTGGAGACTTGACCTAGGCTGAAGGACCCACTTCCACAAAGGCGTTCGTGCAGGTCCTTGCCAATTGTCAGTAAGATGCATTAGCTCCTCGCCCTGTGGGTCTCCTCACAGGGCTACCTGATGTGTCCTCGTCACTTGCCAGCTGCTGATGATGTAAGAGTCGAGAGGATCCGTGATGCCTTTTTGTGACCTTGTCTTGGCAGTATCAGCTCTGCTTTAGTAAGTCTGGTAGAACCAGATCAGTACTGGGAAGGTAATTCTCTCCAGTTTGTGAGGGAAGGAGTATCAACAAATTACAGGCATATTTTAAGACAACAATAGTTAGACAAAGTCTTTTTAAAAAATAGACTGAAGAATGCCATTAGTTATTTAGAAAAAATAAAAGATCATTACTCCAAAATACATCATAAAAGACTGAATTACTTAATGAAAAGAGAATTGTCCGGCAAGTAGAGAGAAAAAAAGCAGCTAAATCCTAAGATCTTAGATGGAAAAGGACATGTGAAGTAAAGAAGCAAAAAAAGAAAAAGAGAAAAAAGGGAAAGACCAATAGTTTTGCCCAGGATCAATATCTACATCATTTAAGGTGCCTATTTGTGAATATTTCAGGAAGAAAATGGACAGTGATGGACCAGCAATAAGATACTGTATTTACCCACATGAAGAGACACCATAACCACTTGCGCACAGCGAGGCACATTTACTTTCATAGAGTCCTGTGGAAAAAGTGATGAAAACAATTATAGCAACAGTAATTCATTGATTATGTGCCATCTTTATGTGCTAGCTGAAGTGTTTTACTTGTAGCAAGTCATTTACTTTTCACTAAACAGCACACAGTAGAACCATACCAATTTTCTAGCTGAGGCACAATCAGATTAAGTAACTCATCCAAATCTCATAGTTTGCAGGCTCAGTTTACCCATCAGGCATATTAGCGCAGAAAACCACTTTATTTCTTTAAAATCAAAAGGGGAAGATATATATTTTGGTTAAAGAAAAGACTCTAATGTATACTGTCAATACATTTGTTTCTACACCAATGCAGTTAGAGAATGTGTTTTGTAATATTACTTTATGGAAAAAGAGGCTCACACTGGTAAAGATCCTAGGGCAACTGAAAGAATGTTGCCTTGCGGGGACCATGCTGAGTTTTGTCTCAGGCAGTGTTACCTGAGCCTGAGATTTTCCTGTAAGGCAAATTGCCAATGTGTTTCAAAAGGGCTGAGCCTGTTCACAACCTTTGATTACTTTTAAGGATTTAACCTGAAACAGTAAGGAAATGGACGATGGTTTATAAAAGCATGAGTTCATCTCAAGTCAGAGATGTTCAGTAATAAAAATATTCAACATTAGGTGTCAATTTAGGGGACTACTCAGATACTAGGAGCTTCTTTACAGTGCTGAGGAGACAGGAATTGAGGGAGCTGAAAGTGAGACACCTTGGAGCAGGAGGCAGAAGCAGTTGCACAAGTGCTGGCAAAGAGTGTGAAGCTGGTGCGGTGGAGGTGGGGTGCTCTTTGTGAGCAGTACTGCGTTTATGTAAAGGGACCTGACAGCATAAAGGTGGGGTTAAACTTAGAGGAGTAATCTATGTTTAAGCACAGACATGAGCAAGCACATTCAAGGAAATGTCAAAGATTTTTTTTTTTTAAACATGAAAGCCAGAGCAGGTGAACATGAAAGTGGCCTTGATTATCATAATGATCTGTCACAAAAGCTCTGAAGGTCCAGTGGATGACTTGAATCAGTGCAGTGACATTCTCAGATGCCTCTT
Organism: Dinomys branickii; assembly: GCA_004027595.1. Classification (NCBI taxonomy): domain Eukaryota; kingdom Metazoa; phylum Chordata; class Mammalia; order Rodentia; family Dinomyidae; genus Dinomys; species Dinomys branickii. Next base: position 3,447 of record PVLD010012901.1, on the reverse strand, counting down.
TTGGAATGATCTTTGTAGATTGTGCGCTTATGCACCTATTTCAAGTGTGAAGTCGGAGAGCAGCAACTGATGCTCTGGAATGGAAGGGCAGAGGCGTTTGTTCAGTTTAGAGGTATCTATTAAATCCTACACATTGACCGAGTGCCGGGGCTGTTGTTGCTACACAGTTCTTTCCAAAAGTTTAGTTATGATAGCAGAAGAAAAGGAATTAGAAAGGAGCTTTAAGGTCAAGGGAAAATTTAGGACACAAAGTCTTAAAACAGTTATGCTGAGAAGTTATATCCGGTAGGGAAGGGGAAGTTAAGGCTATGCTAAGGAGGGGTTCACAGGAAGGACCAGACAGTAGAAGGTTAGCTTTGGAGAGGAGCGAAGACATGTAGCCTGATAGGCAAACTAGTAAGCTTGTGGGTAGATGAAGGTAATTCCTGGCGGTTGGGAGAGATCTTTGAGACAAAATTGAACTCTGCCTGAAGACTTTTATTAGTTCTCTCAAGTAGAAGACTAAGTCATCTGGAGAGTTGTGTGGTCATTACTGATTTCTGTTTGCAGGTGTTTTCTTTTTTTTACCCCCATAGCCATACAAATTACCAACAGAACTTCTCTAAACCAGCTGACTCAATTGTACAGTGGAGCTAATAGACGCTACCTTATGGGGCCGCTGTGTGGATTAATTGTGCTGACACAAGTACTTGCTCATTAAGCATCAGCTTTAGCATTGGGCTGATGTAGTGGCAAGGGACAATTTGATTACTAATAAAAACAGACTACGTCTGGTACAACCATCTGCTAAGTGCAATTATTTACTCTTGCAATGGATTGTAAGTCAAAAACTAAGTTAGGAAGCTAGGTCAAGGGGTATTCATTAACAGCCAGCTTTGGCTGTACGGCGTTGGAGAAAGGAACACCAGGGCTCGGAGGATCGTACCCGAGGTCACGTACGGTGCCCCGCCGCGTACCGGAAAGTCAAGTCAGCAAAGCGGAGAGCCGGAGCGTAGAGAAACCTCCGTCCAAACCTCAGCGGCGCCCCGCCCCCTCCACAGGTTCAGGCCCCGCCCCCTTCTCCTATTGGCTGGCCGTCCCCTCGACCACTCCGAAGACCCGGAGGAGCGGAGTTTTCCAAAGCCAGCCTCGGTGCGCTCTCGCTGCGCATGCTCGTGGGAAGCCGGATTCCTGGTCCGGAGTTGGCGGCTTCGGGCGGCCGCGGCGCAGCGCAGCGCGCGGTGCCGGGACGGCGGGCGGCCGGGGGGCGCGCGCTTGGGGCGCGGCGCCGGCGTCGTGGGCACGCGGCGCGCTCCCGAGGAGGGGCGGTGTGGGGTCGCCTGGGGGGGCGCGTGGCCGGGTGGGGCGGGGGGAGGGTCGGTGCCGGCGCGCGGCGTGGGGGCTCCAGGGCTGCGGGCGGCCTGGGCTGCCGGGGCCGACGCCTGCTGCGAGATGGCGATTCTGGGGGCGGAAGGCTGAGGGCGCCCGCCCGGGAGGAGGAAGAGGAGGCGCGCTGCCCAGCCCCGGCGGCCGCGAGCCGACGGCTTCGCGCCGGGTAAGGACGCGGGCGGGCCCCGGGCGGGCCCCTGGCGCCGCGGCGGGGCGGGCGCGGGTCTCCGTCTCGGCGGGAGTTTGCGGGCGGGGTCCGGGCTGGCCGGCGCAGGCCTGTGTGCGGTGCGCGGCGAAGTGTTTCCGCGACTCCGCAACGGCTCCCTCAGCCCTCTCCGCCGCGGTCTGCCTCTCCCGGCACCCAGAGCGCACCCGCGCCCTGACTTTCACTCGTCCCTCCGCCCGCACCCGCGCTCCAGCCTGCGCGCGGCTTCCTCTGCGCCGGCGTCGGACGCCCCGCGGCACCCCCTCCCCCCCACCTCACCTTTTGTGACCTGCTAGGTCCTGGTGACCTTGCAGATTTTATTAGTAGTCTCTTAGCTCGTCTGGTCACTGGGCCCTCTCCTTTCGTTTTTCTTTTAGAATTTTAATTTTGTAGTTTGCCCCATTGCTTTTGCAGCCTTCAGGTAACCAGCCTTGTGTGCACAAGGGTTTTGCAGTCCTTACTCCATCGATTGAGGGTTGAGATTCCCTTGCTTCAGTAATTATATGAAGTCTTCATTATGAAAGACGAGGAGTAGCTATTAGAATGCAGACATTTTCACTCCTCCAGGATAAAAATTTTTTTTCCAGGAGCTTGATTTGTTTTTTTTTTTTCTATTGTAAAGTTTTTTTTTCATCTTTTTGTGTAGGTGAATATACAAACTCTGTTTTAAAACGCTACTGGTGTAAGTGGTGGAAAGAGATAATGTCCAGTTATTTCCCACCCCCTTTATTTCTTTTAAATGAAATACTTGGTTTATAGTTTTCTGCAGGTTTCTCTAAGAGTTCACACTTAAGTTTAAATCCACTTTACTTGTCTGACCAAGTCTTTGTGTATTATGCAAGCAAAATGAAACCTCTAAAAGTGAGACGTTCTTTCATTTATATGGACTTGTTTTTAAGCTATGAAATAGTAGATTAGCTGTGATTGAAAATTACCGTTTTGCATAAAGAATTTGAAAAATTGAAAACGTAATGCCCAAGTGTTAACAGCTACTGAAATTGAGGTTAAAATACTGTATGTGGCATAGTTCTTAGGGACATAGCTTATTAACATTTTCAAATAGCTTTTCCCATAAAATATAGAGCTGCTTATAAGACGTAAAATAGTATGTTTTGAGAAACAGTAATTAAGAGTTACAGTTTTTGGAAACGTGGCACGAGGTATGTCGCAGGGAGGTTTCTTCCTTCAAAGAGATGGTAATCTTTGCTGTTTACCCCAGGATGGCTGACATTTCTTTTGCTTCCTTGCACAGTTAGTGAGCAGCTACAGTACTGCTCCACAGTGGTAGGTATTCAGGCGCATACCAAGAGAAGGACTATCACTATTTTCTGCCTTTGGGAGGGAGGATTATACACAAATTCTCCATTTGCTCTTTGATACGTGGTTGTTTCACAGACAGTACGAAAATCCTCATAGAATCTAATTGCATAGCGTGTGGAACTCTTTTGGCCAGGTGGAGCTTGAGTTGGTTCTTAGAGCTTCTGGCTTCTGAGCTCTTGGATTTGAAGGATGACTAACTTTTGATAGCAGGGAAAGATGATTGAAGCAGAGAGAAGAATCTTAAGTACAGAGTTCACGCATTTGGGGATAAACAAGTAATATAATTGTTTGGGTGTGGTGAAGTGTTAGTACTAGTGTAAAGGATGATCAAAATGTGGGCCGCCTAATGCATTGGTTTTATTTTATTTTTTTTTTATTTTAGAAACATAAAAGTACAAAAACATATTGACAAACAGACACCCATTATCATAGAAAATAGTACAATCACAACTAATCTATAGACAAGGTGATATGGTCTCAACAGTAGTTGTTGCTTTATCCATTGATATCTTCGAATTGTAGATGTATGGACCCATATACAGACATGCAAATTT